>JAKCPI010027225.1:0-10000 GCA_023213315.1 Euborellia annulipes
ATAATTTCATAATATAGAACTAAATTCTCGGTTAGAAGGGGGAGGGGGGGTGACAGGGAATAGAAAGTAATAGATTTGCTTAAAAGTAAAAAATAAAAAAAATAATAATAATAATTTTCTAGTTAAAAATTCTAGTTTTTGAAGAAAAAATAACTGTTTTGTTTATTAGAAGGGGCGATTACAAATACCCTTTCTCACCTTCCATCCCGGGGTACACGACTTCATCAAAGCGTTGTATTTAAAAATTGGATAATTTTATAAGTTATATTTTTAGTAGTAAGCAATTTTAAGAGAGAAAAAAAAATTCAAATAGAAATTTAATTTAGTTATGAAAAATGAGATATGCAAATATTAATTAACTCTTAATAATAAGATGACCAAACGGGGAGTAATGAGTTTGGGGATGAATGTCTTATTTGCAACAAATAACAACACACGAGAGAGAGAGATAGAGAAGAAGAGCTCCACGTAATGACTCGTGTCTCGTCTCGAATACAACTGACAGACAGGAAGGAGGTAAAACAGGCTTAGATAAATCGGATTCTCTCTCTGAGCGCCCAAAAATTATTATTATCAAATAAATTCTCTATTTATAAAAATTCTATTTACTTGCAACCTAACTTGGTTTTATTTCGTTGGGAATAAATAACTATTAAAGGACTTCCTCGTTTACCCACCCTTAAAACTCACCTAAATAATCTTTAAAAGAACTATTTAATTAATCCACCCCTAAAACCAACCCTCTATTTAATAAAATACTTCCTATGCTTCTTTTTAGTATTTATGTATTTATTAGGGATATATTCCAACTTAAATAATTTTTAACAGACTTACTTAATTAATCCACCCCTAAAACCAACCCTCTATTTAATAAAATACTTCCTATGCTTCTTTTAGTATTTATTTATTTATTAGGGATATATTCCAACTTAAATAATTTTTAACAGACTTACTTACTTAATCAACCCCTAAAACCTACCCTCTATTTAATAAAATACTTCCTATGCTTCTTTTTAGTATTTATTTATTTATTAGGGATATATTCCAACATAAATAATTTTTAACAGACTTACTTAATTAATCCACCCCTAAAAACCACCCTCTATTAAATAAAATACTTCCTATGCTTCTTTTTAGTATCAGGGATATATTCCAACTTATTGAATTCTATTAATATAGATATAATTTATATTTATTATATAAACAATTAAAATATATTAAATAATTATATAAATAATTGAATTAAACAGAAATTTTTTTTAAATTATAAATAATTAGAAATATTAGATATTAGATTGTTCCCAAAGAGAATTAGAATTTCTAAGTTTTAAAATTTTTTTTAATTTTTAATTTTTTCATAATCAAGAAAATTAATTTGTTTTAAAATTAAAAAATGTTACAATCACTCAAAAAAGAAATCTGTTAGTAGCCTAATCAAGAGAGAGAAAAAGAGGCAAAGTTCTATAGCTTCAAATAATTAGCTTCAAATAATAATCACATACAAATCAAATATTGTATCAGGAAATGAGGGGGGAGGGTTTTTTCTAAACATGAGATATTAAAAGAGAGACTATGATCTTTCCCAAGAAAAATGTAATTAATAGATTTTGATAGGGCAGGTTCAACCAAATAAAAAGGCTTTAATATGCTTCTCGACTCAGGAGACGTTTCGAGATATTTTTAATGTCTCCGAAGTCGAGAAGCATATAAAGGCTTTTTATTTGGCGGGACCTGTCCTATCAAAATCTATTACATTCACAGCCACCAAATCTTATTTATTTAAAAATGTAATTAATATTTGCGATATGAACTAATAAAATTGAAATTGTCAGGCTCAGGACTTACCTAGAGCAGAGGTCGAGAGAGGGCCTCGAAGTGCGCTCAGATGTTGATGCTCAAACGACAGGGTCGATGATGAAGGGAGAAGACAACCTCTAGCAACAGTCGCCCCTATAAAGGATAAAAATTCTATTATTTGAAGAAAGACAAGAGTTTACTAAAAAATATTATGGATAAAAGATTTCTAAGAGAAAATAGTAGGCCTATTAAATAATTTAATTGGAATGGAAAATGGGAAATGTACAACCCTACCACCCTCTGGTTTCATTATTGAAATTAATAATAATAATAAATGTTAACCCTTTATGGAAATGAAATATGCAAATAATAAATACCTTTTAATTGGAGTGTGTGATGTTTTATTTCGCAATAGAAGAGAATCACTTTGCAGAGAGATGAGTTCAATCGACTGGCCCCTTGCTCGAGGTGAATCAAACTAAATCACTTGCTTGCTTGCTTATACTTTTTATTTAAAAATACTTTCCATTTGCGTAAATAATCTTTCTTTGATCATGTTGATGACGAACATGGATGCTCTTCCTTCTGAAACAAAGAAATATTTATTTATTATATTTTATCCTCTTCTATTTTAAATATTAAATAAAGATTATTTTATTAAATAATTGTTTTATTTATCCCGTAATCCTTTCCTAAATATCCCTTACAACTAGAGTATTTTGGAATATTTATATTAGGATACAATTATTTAATTAATCTTATTTGTGCAAGTCACATTAAAAGTTGAATAAAAGTAAAAAAAAAAAAATATGGTGTGACTGGCGCACAGCACACAACTTTCTCTTACCTTTCGGTATGAGAAAGTTGTGCACCGTGCTGTCACACCAGATTTTTTGTGTCGAGATATTTTTAGTTTCCCATAGCACCTTAGTTTCAAACTTGCATTTTAAATGTTGACTGCTTGCAATAAACTATGGTTATTTTTCAAAATTTTAATCTCATATTTGGACATTTTATACGCAATATAGAATCGTAAATAAATACAAAATTTCATAATTGGAAAAAAAATTTTAAATGCGTAAAAAGTTCCAAAGGGGACCCCCTTTTGAATCGAAATTAACATACAAATCCCTATAGGAAATTAACATTAGGCCTATGAGAGATTCGAGCTGTAGAGCCATCCAAGAAGAAGAAGATTTGAAAAAATATAAAATGCCTTTTAGAATGAAAAATTAAACACTTACAAAGTCGAACGTTTTCAGAACCCAGACATGTCTAAGTTGAGATATTCTTGTTTTATCGGCCTGTCTCTTTTGACAATGAACTCCATGATTCTTCCAGCAAATATTCTACTAATCATCGGGAGATTTTCACTCTTTGTCTTCATTAACAGCCGCTGAATTGTCCCTTTTTAGTCTGCAAAAATATAAAAAAAGGAATAGATTAAAAAATGCAGTTTTTTAGTTAGTATACTATTAAGGAATCGGCTATCCAAGGTTTTATATGCTGTAATTATATTTTCCTGTCAACGAACGAAATAATTAAAAGGGATTCTAACATAAGTATACGGAACTAAATAAGTTATAGTGTAATATTTTTCGAGATCTATATATTTGAATAAGATAATAGTATTCAAAATACCTCGATTCGGACTTAACAAGTCATAGATATATTCAACAAGACATTTCAAGAAGAAAATTATTTATTTTAGTTGAAATTTTAACTTGTGATCTATACCCTGTTGACAATTTGATGTATTTTACAGGCCTGACGATGGTCCTTGTGGCCGAAACCAGGAAAATGCGCACTCTGGTCGTCTATTCCATTAAAATTTTCCAATGAAAATAAAGTCTTTCTTTATTACCTTTTGCCCAACAACTTGCGAAAAGAAAAAAACTTCCTGTACTACTGTTGATACTGCTTCTTTCATCTCCTGAATTCATGAAATTTTAAGATTTGAGCTCAAAGGGCCCGAGCCCCCTGAAGAAAAAAATTTCAAGAAAATGATTTATTTTAGTTGAAATTTTAAGATTTGAGCTCAAAGGGTCCGGGCCCCCTGAAGGAAAAAAATTTCAAGAAAATCATTTTTTTTTTTTTAATTGAAATTTTAACCATGAAAATTATTTTTTATTAGAATTTTAAGGTGGGAGCGCAATGGGCCCGGGCCCCCTCGGAGGGCCCGGGCCCCGGGGATATAGCCCCCCTTCCACCCCTGACTTCGGCCCTGGCTGTAGGCATCGATCGATAAAGAGATAGCATTGCTCTCTGAGCGCCCAAAAAATAAAATTATCAAACAAATTCTTTTTTTTTTTTTTTACTTTCTCTTACCTATGTATATATGTAATATATATATAGAGAGAAAGTATTGGATTCATGTCAAAAATTCGATGTCGAGATTTTGATGGATCTTCACGTTTTGAGGTCCCCTGAATCCAAAAAAGTGGTTTTCGCGACATGGTCTGTCTGTGTGTGTGTGTGTGTGTGTGTGTGTGTCTGTGTGTGTGTCTGTGTGTGTGTGTGTCTGTGAACAAAATATCTCAAGAACGAAAAGAGCTAGGAAGTTGAAATTTTATATTTAAGTTAGGCACCCCCATGGGACGTGACACGAAGCTTTTGAACAAAATCAGCCAAAGAGTACTAGTACTTTACTGATGCACTTTTTCAGTTTTTTTCGATTTTCTCAAAATTTGCTCCAACGATTTTTTTTTAAATTCAAAAATCAATTATTTTTTAGATGCTCTTTAAAATGTATATTCTCATTTTGCGATTGAAATCTTCTGAAGACCACTTTACTCTTGTACTCCATAGAAAAGATAGGAGAAATGGTTGCCATGGTATCAAAATATAAATATTTTGCCATACTTATAAATTTTACATCTTGAATTCAATTGTACCCTACTGCCGGGAACTAAATACATGTCGACACAAAAAATCTGGTGTGACAAGCACAGAACACAACTTTCGATTACCGAAGGTAAGAGAAAGTTGTGTGCTGTGCGCCAGTCACACCAGATTTTTTTTTTTTTAAAAACATTCACACTTTTTTCTCATTTACACTCACATTCACACACATTCATACAGTCTTTTCGGCAACTTAGGCCATATAAGACTTTGAAGATAACCGTTGTAGAGAATATATCTATTGTGGGGTCAGGCATTTCTATTTAAGCCATCTGGTATCCAAATGGCTTAAATAAAATCATCGGACTGCCTGGGTCCGAACCCGCGACGTTTGGTATAGGACAAACAAATTCTCTATTTATAAAAATTCAATTTACTTGCAAACTAACGAGGTTTTAATCAGTAGGGAATAAATTCGAAATTAAATAACTATTAAAAGAGTCTCCTTATTTACCCACCCTTAAAACTCACCCTCTATTTAATAAAATACTTCCTATGCTTCTTTTTAGTATTTATTTATTTATTAGGGATATATTCCAACTTATTGTATTCTATTAATATTTTTATAAACAAAGTATTTATCCATATTTTATACTCACAAAGATTTGAAGTCAACGTTGTAGTCGTAACTCGAAGGCCAGGCCAACAGTAGATTTTTACGAATTTTTGGTCCATTCGAAATACGAATATCTGCAAACAAAAAAATGCATTATATTTTTAATATTATGTAGTCTAATTAAATAAATAAAAGTGATTTTAATTTTTAATTTGCCAAAGCCATTTATAAAAAAATTAACTCCTGATTCCCAAATCATAAACACTCCACTTATATTACGAATAGAAATAAAAAAAAACGAATGTTTAAGGTGCGCATTTCGAAAAGCCGTTAGAAGACGTTTCACTACCAAGTTACTCTAGGCGGCAAGTGATGGCGTTAGTTTTTCACATAGGAATACAAGCATAGGCGCCGAAACTGGGGGGTGGGGGCAAGGGTACATTGCCCCCTCCTGGCATCTTATAGGAGGGGGTAGAGGGGGCAATATGTCTTCTTTTATTTCATTTATTTTTAAAAACGATACATTTTTACTTTTGAAAAATAAAATCATTTAAATTTTAAAAAATTAAAGGATTAAGAAATTCATTTTTTTTTCAAAATATTTTATAAAGACCCTATTAGACCAGGCGCTGGAGGTAGTTGAGTATGCAAAATCTGAGGACCGAATTCTGACAATGGATTTGGGCTAAGAATAGCTCCCAGAATAAGGATCCGGATCTTGCCGGGCCAATTTTTGGTCCAATTTTTTTTTTTACCCCCACCCCTCTTATTTCCATAGGAAATCAATGGAATGCATGCTAAGATGATGTGAAGATTTGCAATTATGGTCAAATTCGAGTACTTAAAACCTCAAAGAATGAAAAAACTGTCTTGTCAGCAACTGAGGGGATCCTCTATAGTCCCCTGAGAAGTATTATCTTGCCACCAGTTGTGGTGGTCCCCTCTAACCCCTTCACCTCTTTTCTCTCTCTCTGTTATAAATTTAAATATACGGCCTAAACACCACGCCAAATTGTGGGGACCGGCAATTATGTTCATAATCCACTACCTGGTACCCCAATCAATGAAAAATACTATCTTGCCGCCAGCTGCGGTGGTCCCCTTTAACCCCTTCACCTCTTTTCTCTCCCTTTATTGTAAATTTAAATGTACTGCCTAAACACCATGCCAAATTGTGGGGACCGGCAATTATGTTCATAATCCACTCCCTGGTACCCCAATCAATGAAAAATACTATCTTGCCGCCAGCTGCGGTGGTCCCCTTTAACCCCTTCACCTCTTTTCTCTCCCTTTATTATAAATTTAAATGTACTGCCTAAACACCACGCCAAATTGTGGGGACCGGCAATTATGTTCATAATCCACTACCTGGTACCCCAATCAATGAAAAATACTATCTTGCCGCCAGCTGCGGTGGTCCCCTCTAACCCCTTCACCTCTTTTCTCTACCTTTATTATAAATTTAAATGGGGTAATTACCCCCCTTTACCCCCCTTGTATCCGCCCTTGCTTCAATTAATAATCACATACAAATCAAATATTGTATCAGGAAATGAGGGGGGAGGGTTTTTTCTAAACATGAGATATTAAAAGAGAGACTATGATCTTTCCCAAGAAAAATGTAATTAATATTTGCGAGAGAGAGCCTCGAAGTGCGCTCAGATGTTGATGCTCAAACGACAGGGTCGATAATGAAGGGAGAAGACAACCTCTAGCAACAGTCGCCCCTATAAAGGATAAAAATTCTATTATTTGAAGAAAGACAAGAGTTTACTAAAAAATATTATGGATAAAAAGATTTCTAAGAGAAAATAGTAGGCCTATTAAATAATTTAATTGGAATGGAAAATGGGAAATGTACAACCCTACCACCCTCTGGTTTCATTATTGAAATTAATAATAATAATAAATGTTAACCCTTTATGGAAATGAAATATGCAAATAATAAATACCTTTTAATTGGAGTGTGTGATGTTTTATTTCGCAATAGAAGAGAATCACTTTGCAGAGAGATGAGTTCAATCGACTGGCCCCTTGCTCGAGGTGAATCAAACTAAATCACTTGCTTGCTTGCTTATACTTTTTATTTAAAAATACTTTCCATTTGCGTAAATAATCTTTCTTTGATCATGTTGATGACGAACATGGATGCTCTTCCTTCTGAAACAAAGAAATATTTATTTATTATATTTTATCCTCTTCTATTTTAAATATTAAATAAAGATTATTTTATTAAATAATTGTTTTATTTATCCCGTAATCCTTTCCTAAATATCCCTTACAACTAGAGTATTTTTGGAATATTTATATTAGGATACAATTATTTAATTAATCTTATTTGTGCAAGTCACATTAAAAGTTGAATAAAAGTAAAAAAAATCTGGTGTGAAAATCGAAAAAAACTGAAAAAGTACATCAATAAAGTACTAGTACTCTTTGGCCGATTTTGATTAAAAGCTTATTTTCCCGATCCCGGGGGTGTTTAACTTAAATATAAAATTTCAACCTCATAGCTCAATTCCTTCATGCTTAAAATTGAACACACACACACCCACACACCCACACACCCACCCACCCACAGACAGACCATGTCGCGAAAACCACTTTTTTGGATTCAGGGGACCTCAAAACGTGAAGATCCATCAAAATCTCGACATCGAATTTTTGACATGAATCCAATACTTTCTCTCTATATATATATTACATATATACATAGGTAAGAGAAAGTAAAAAAATCTGGTAGTACCAAATCTTCACTGGGCTAAATTTTCAGGAGAGCCGATTTAGTAAAAAGTTCAAGAAAATTGATTTTTTTTTATTATTGATTCCGATTCTCTAGTTCTTCATCTTATACTCGTATGATGAAATATTCGATTCATAAGAATTTCGATGTTTTTTATATAAAAAAATTGAAAAAACAAGACAAAAGTGAGATAAGAGAAAAGAACCAAACAAACTTTAAACTCATTTTTCTCTAAACTAGGTTTTTCATAACCAATTTAACCATTTTAAAAATTTATATCTTTCAAAACAAAAAAATAATAAAAAAAAAAAATTACCGGCTTGTTCAGCAGGATGTGTTCTGTACAGAAAGCATAAAAACTCAATTTTGACCCCGATTCTTGATTTGGTACCTTTTAATGTGGACGGTCACATATGATACTGGAAATGTAAGAAAATAAATAAACTTACCAGATGAAAATAACAAGAATTGCAGATTGACTTCCTCTTTTCTTCTCGTAGCCATAAGAGTCGAGTTGACGTGTCATGGTCATTGGAAAGATCGTTCTTGCATCGGTCAGACACCATTCCTCTCTAGTCAACGCCCTCGGTTTTGAAACCGGAAGCGGACTGCCTGTGAATGATTTCAACTGGTCGATCCATGGTGATCTGCGTGAGTTTTTTCCCTGAACTTTGCTCTATATAATAATCGAGGGCAATTTCTCTGAGCATTATGCAGGATTCGATCGGAAACAATTGCCTCCAGGCCTATTTTCACCCCCCAGCTCCTCGAGCATAGAGCTATTGGTGCGATGGGCCCGCCCAATGAATCCTGAGCAGTCGTCTTCAGCGCCACATTTAATGAGTTCAATTAAAATAAAAAATTGGTTTCGTTTTTTCATTTTTTTTAATGGGTGTTGATCAAATTATTGTTTTAGATTATTAAGGTGTAGGCTACCTTGTTTCATTATATTTCATCTCGCTGCGTTTTCTTTGAAACATTCTGGCTTAAAACAGCTCAAGATTTTTCTCCCTCTGAAAATTTCTTGAAAGATATATTATATATAAATATATATATATATATATATATATATATATATATATATATATATATATATATATATATATATATATGATGATGGTAGATGGTGTTCTCTCCGAGCTCCAAACATATCAGTTGAAAGGAATGTCTTTTGATCCGAATCACATCTAAAATAAAAAAAATTAATTAATTAAATAATTTAATAAAAAATTTTCACCTAAATAATTATAAAAAGATTTAAAATAACTGGTACATTTTAATTTAATTTCCACTTTTCTCTCAATAAATTATATTAGAATTATATATTTATATAAAATATTAATAATTAATATACTGTAGTATAGGAAATTCTAAGAAAATTTGCAATTAAAAATTTTATTTTTCCTAAAATTATTAAAAGTTATTTTTACATTTCAAAAGTCAAGAAATAAAAAAGTTGTCTTTTTTTGATAAAGAAAAATAGAACTTAAATTTTATCATTCCTTGGATTGATGGACTACCTTCGCTTTAAAGCAAAGGCGTATATGGAAATTTTTCAGGGGGGGGCCCGAACTCAAAAAATTTTGCTGAGGAAAATTTTTTTTTTTAAGAAACTATACTTTTTATCACACGAAATTTTTTTGAGGAACATTTTTTCTATTGCGGAACAAAAGTTGTCCATCCTGTGGAAAATTTTGTTTGCGCTTATGTCCTGTATATCCCTATATATGTATATGTGTTTGGGAAATTTCGGGGGGGGCCCTCGGCCCTTTCTATAAAATACGCCCCTGCTATAAAGACATATTGTTTACTAATTAATAATATGATTGGAAAATGAGAGGGTTGAAAATAAATAAATTTCCCAAATAGCCAAGGGAGATGAAGTTGAGTTAACTTATAAATAAATTATAAATTCAGTTTCATTTTTGATAGTTTAAGAACTGTCGATCAAGAAAAACCCCTTAAATTTTGTTAAATTCTTTATTTGAATTGATTTAGAAATG
>JAKCPI010027226.1:0-14507 GCA_023213315.1 Euborellia annulipes
AAAAAAAAAAAAAGCCGAAAGGTTAATAAATTTATGCCTCAGCACTAACCAATTTACTTTTTATTTTTTTCACTCTTTGTGAATAATATATACCAATTTCATCGTGGTTTTTATGTCCTCACCATACCTCTTTTTCTAAAAAAGGAATGAGTAAATTGACTTTGACCTTATAGAATGTATGTATCAGAGTGACTTACACAAAAAAATTAAGCTTCAACGAGACAGTGATTAGATGAACAAATTCAATACCATATTAATTAAAAATTTAGACAAACAGTATGGAGTTAGAAAGTTATATTTAATTAAGAGAAAATAATCAACCTTTTAATGAATATATAGTAAAGTATACAAGTTTATTTACGTACCTATGTGAATTGGATATTTGCTCTTAGCCTCTTCTTTAATAATAATTGTAATCATCTTGAATTAAGCTTATTATATTTTATATAGGTGATAAATAATTGTAAAATGAATACAAATTAAAAAAAATTGAATTATTGATTTGTGGAAACAAAATGATTGAAAAATAATTCACAACTAAAATGACACATTTTTAATCTGACTCATGTTTATTTCCTGTCATGTTCCCTGCTCATGAGTTCACAAGATGGCAACCAGATGGCAGCACAGGGTGGCAACAAAATTGCAAAGCTACCACTAGCGCAATCAAGTGATTTTCAACTGAACTAATTCAAAGCATCTTAATTTGGCGTTTATTTAATTTTAAATTTGCTATATAGGCTTTATAAAAATAAAGTGGGTCTGAAGACAACTTACTCTTTTTAAAATTAAAAGTTATTTAATTTAAAATTAAAACAAAAATAAATAATAATTAGAATAATTAAATGAATTATTATTTTGTGAATTAATGTTCAATTAATTTTTGAATTTTATGCAAAGAGTTCAGAAAGTTGGCGCTAAGTGTCTCCACTGTCGCCTCTGATTGTTACCCGCCTTCTTATTCCTAATTATTAATAACTTTTTATGGCTGTGTATTTTTGTGTTTGTTCTCTCTCTCAAGTAATGTCTTTTCTTAAGTGATACAAACGACAATAATTAACGTTCCTTCATCATCAACATCATCATAAAGGTATTGTGTTTTGTTTAATTGAAAATAATTAGGCTTAATTTCTATTACGTAAAGTCATTTTCTCTCTTCTGTCATTCATATATTTTTTTTAACTAAAAATAAATTTTTTTTATTACCCATATTAAATAATAAACTTAATAATTAAACTCTATCTTTGTTCATATATAAGACACAAATTTAAATTTAATATGAATATGATTAATTATAGAAAAATAATTGTGAGATTTAATTTTAACCTCTATAACATTAGTTCCAAAATTAATTAACGGATTTTAATGGAAGTTTTTTTTTTTTCAATATGTCAAGAATTTTACGAGGGAGATTTTATTTTTGGAAAAGTCATGGTAACAAAATATAAATATTTTTCTAATTTTACATCTTGAATTCCATAGGCGCCGGAACTGGGGGGGGCAAGGGTACATTGCCCCCCCTGGCAACCTACAGGGGGGACAGAGGGGGGCAAAATTTCTTTTTTATTTCATTTATTTTTAAAAATGATATATTTTTACTTTTGAAAAATAAAATCTTCTAAATTAAAAAAAATTAAAAGAGTAAGAAATTCATTTTTTTCCAAATTTTTTCCAAAAATTTTTGATAAAAATCACTATCAAATTTTTTAAAATTTTAATTTTATTAAAATTGTGATTTTATTTAAAATTTTTAAAGTTTTATAGTAGATTTGTTTTTGTTTTATACTATTTAAACATATTAAATAATTTTAATTTTCTAAAAAAATTTTTTTTGCCCCCCCCTGATTCAAATTCGTTCCGGCGCCCCTGTTGAATTCTAATGTATTGCCGGAAACTAAATATATGTCGTCATAAAAACAGAACACAACTTTTAATTACCGAAAGTAAGAGAAAGTATGTATGTATTCTGATTGTTGTTATCATTTGTTAACAGGCCCTGGTACCTCGAGTTCGGTTTCTCTGCCAGTGGACGTGTACACTACCATATCTCTCATCTGGTGAGCAATATTTTGGCTAATTTTTACTTTCTCTTACCCTACATATGAAATATATAGAGAAAGTATTGCGAGCATGTCAAAAATTCGATGTCGAGATTTTGATGGATATACATGTTTTGAGGTCCCTGAGTCCAAAAACAAATTGGTCTGTCTGTGTGTGTGTGTGTGTGTGTGTATGAACATTTTTGACCATGAAGGAAATAAGCTAGGAAGTTGAAATTTTATATTTAAGTTAGGGAGCCTCCGAACTCGTGTAAATAAGCTTTTAAACAAAATCGGCCAAAAAGTACTAGTACTTTACTTTTTTAGTTTTTTTCGGTTTTCTCAAAATTCCCTTCAACGATTTTGATTAAAATTCAAAAATCAATTATTTTTTAGATGCTCTTTAAAATGTATATTCTCATTTTGCCGTGGAAATCTTCTGAAGAGCACTTTACGCTTGTACTTCATTGGAAAGATAGGGGAAATGGTTGCTATGGTAACAAAAATTTTTTTTTTTAAAACACACTTTCCCATTCACCCTCACATTCACAGTCTTTTCGGCAACTTAGGCCAATTAAGACTTTATATGATACCCGTTATTAATTAATATATCTATTAGGGGTCCAGGCATTCTTATTTACTTTTTCTTTTTATTTTATTTTATTTCTGTCTTTAATTGTTTCCGAGAAAAATTGATGATCACTCATTTTTTGTTGCCTAGACGAGAAACCAGCTCCTTTAAGTGATTATCTCTATCTCACTTGCACTCATTATCATCTCTCTCTTTCTACTCGTTTAAATTCATTTAGATTCTATTATGACTTAAGGGATACTGTCCGAACAACCTTAAAATTTGTTAAATAATAATAGCGCTGTCCGCAAAATTCATGCCGCGCAATTTTTGAGAAAATATAATTTATTTTAGGGAAAATCCTTAAATTATGGTTAAAAAAAAACTTCTTGATCTAAAAAAAAAAAAAAAAAAATTGCCCTTTTGTTTACTTCTGGTGCACCGTGTAACCCAAGTAGCGGTATTTATCCTATCTACCGGCACTCCATGAAGTTACATTATTTCCTATCTCTAACTCCTCCTGCATTCATTTTTAGCTAACGAGCTAATCCATATTTCTTATTCCACCCTGATCTCTTTATCCAACCCCTTCTATGCTGGGAGGATGCCCTAGTTTGAAGAGGGACTCTCGTGTAACCTACTCCTTTCGAAGAATCAATCCATCACTGAGAGGGAACCTTCTTTACGTCCTTCCACAGGACGGGATGTCACCTCACAACAACTCCCTCTCCTCGTAGAGTTGCCTGGGGGCTATTGTGGTGAGATTCTATATTCCAATCCAGGACGTACTTGAGGATTTGTTTATATCAAATAAATATTTTTATTTAATGAAAATATCTTTCACGCCTAAGATGCGAACACGCCCTCGGGGTTTGGTGTAGAGGTTAGCGTGATAACCTCGTATACCAAACGTCGCGGGTTCGGACCCCGGGCAGTCCGATGATTTTATTTAAGCCATTTGTATACCAAATGGCTTAAATAAGAATGCCTGGACCCCTAATATGTGTATATTATCAATAACGGATATCGTTTAAAGTCTTAAATGGCCTGAGTTGCCGAAAAGACTGTGTGAATGTGTGTGAGTGTGAGTATAAGATGCGAACACGAATATTTTTTGTAGTGCCCCACTACACCATTGAACCCTCTCCCAAATAAAATTTAATTTTATAGAAATTTTTATTATATTTCATTTGAGAGGTTAATTATTTTGATTTTTCATTTATCTTTAATACTTGATAAGGCAATACAAAACTCAATGCTCTCCAATGGGCAAATTCACTTTCTGGAATTTTTGCTCATCCCCTTTTGGGAACCCGAGTATTTTTCCTGGACACTCCGTTATGGAGAGTGAAAAATTTCGTTTCAAAATTCCAACGGAAAGTTGGTCAAATAGAGCGTGACAGACAGACAGACGGACACTCTGTTATTATATATAGGCTTCTACAGTAGATGTTAAAAACCTTAAATGGCCGAAAAGGAAAAATTATAAAAAAAGTGCCTATAGAAGTTTCGACAGAATACAAGTCCACCCAGGGACGGATTAAAGGAGGGGGGGGGTGGTGGAGGGGGCAACCGTCCACCTTAACGAACAAATATTTGAAGATATTATTTAAAAAATGTTCATCTTCCAGAGAGGCCCTCCTGTGAATTGTGATAATCTTCCAGTCAACCGCCCCCACCGAGTTCGCATCCCGTTCCGGGTTTATTTAAATTGAATTGGCTATCAATCAATTTATATAAATAGGAATGGAGGTCTAAATGTCCATAGATACCGAAAACGACCTTAAAAAAAAAAAAAAAAAAAAAACCGCCCCCACCGATAAAATTGCATTAATCCGTACACCTTGCAATAAAAATTCAGCTATAACTGATAGCACTGCTCACAATTTTCTCTTACTTTCGGTAATTGAAAGTGCTATGTGCAGATTTTCTACAATTGAAATACAATTTTTTTTTTAGTTGTTGTTGAAATGTTGGTATTATTAATAATTATAATTTTCGAAAGTGTTGAGGGCGTGTCCGCTAGATGGGGGTTGGATCGGGTCGGTTGCATCCAAGAGGATCGATGTTCTCTGCGTCTGCGTGGCCTCCTCTCTTCTCTCTTCTCTCTTCAAAAGGGTTTTCCCTATCCAAAAGTTGAGAGCCGCCGCGCATTCGTCTCCGAGCGACGACTCAACCGAGAACTTAAACTCGGATCAAGTGGACTGAAGACTCAACAACAACAACAACAACAACAACAACAACGACGACGACGACGACCGACTAAAACTGACTTTTGACCTCTTCATTTTTTTTTTTTTTGCGGATTTTTTCTCACTTTTTTTTTTTTAATTTTATTTAAATCCTTATAAAATTAATTCTCTCTCTCCCCCCTCTTCCCCGCACCCTTTAAAAACCCTTTATCGTTCTTCGTTCTACCGTCATCGTCCGTTGCATACACGACGCGCTTTCGTCTCGCGCTCTTCTTTACCGCACACCGGGCCGGACCACGCGACTTTCAGGTAGGCGCAGCTTTATTTAAAAAAAAAAAAAAAGTTTTTATAAATTGCTATTTTGACTTAATAAATATTTATTTTACTTTTCATTCAATTTATTTTATTTTATTTTTTTTTTTAAATATAACATCAAATGGAAAGTATTATTATTATTGTAAAAAGTCTAATCCCCCCACCCCCTTGCATTTAGGTCATCAGGATCACAAAAATGCAAAAAATTCGCATCTGTGTACGTGTAGATTTTTATTTTGCTTATATATCTTTAGAGCCACTCTCCAGAGATGGATGAAATTTGGGCAAATTTTTAATCCTACGGGCCGGATGCTTCTCCTCTAACTAAGTACCGGTAGCTATCCCTCAGATAGGCTGACTTTCAAATCTTTCCACATCTAGTCAAGGGCGGAGGTAATTATTTTTTGAGAAAATTTGAGATTTGAAAAAAAAAACTTTTTCGAAAAAAAAATTTATTAAAAATTTGATTTGTATTTATATTCTGGCAAACAAGTACAAAATGGGTATTTAAATTACCGAAATTAAGAAAAAATTGTGCTGTGCGACGAGTCACACCGGATTACCCCCCCCCCCGAGAAACACCTCTGGATCCGCCACTGCATCTAGTTAAGTTAATCATATGATTAAATAAGAGCCCAAATCGTAATTAACTAGCTAAGACCAAAAATAAGAAGTGAAATTAGTAACACAATCCTTATTTATTAATTTTTTTGGAAATTTTAAAATTTTTATTAAAAAATTAATTAGCTTTAATTAATTATTTTAATTTTTAATAATTTTTATAAATACCTTTATTAAGTTGTTAACTTCACTTCTGTAATATCTCAGATAGGAAATTATATGTGAAAAAACTCATTTTTTCAACTCGAAGGTTAGGCGTGTTTATGTTTACTATATCGATGATATGCTCTCGGTCGGAGAAGTTTGCTAGTTGACTTGAAGTGAAGCAACTGGCCCTGAAGGACGAAGATATTAAGAGAATGAGTGGATGAGTCCAAAAAATAAAAGGCCGTTCAATATTTAACCACGATTTTCTTCAGCATCCTCTGGACCAACTTGAAACTTACTAATTAAGACGTTTATCTCTAGTCCTGGACCAAATTTCATAAATCGTTGTTTTTTTTATTTTAGATATATTTATATGCGATCTACATCTCGATGATCTCTGTCTAGGAAAGTGAAGTTATCTATAAATATCTTTTAATCTTATCTTATCTTATCTTAACTATTAAACGAACAATGAAAGTTTATTTATATGTAAGCACATCAGTTCTCGAAAATGGCTCCAACGATTTTTTTTCAAATTTTAAACATAAAATTCGTTGTTCGCAGACACACACACACACACACACCCCCACAGACAGACCATGTTGCGAAAACCACTTTTTTGGTTTCAGGGGACCTCAAAATGTTTATATTCATCAAAATATCGACATCGGATTTTTGACATGAATCCAATACTTTCTCTCTTTAAATATTAACATAAGAAAAGTTGAAATTAAATCTGATAATATGGGTAATAAACCCTTACCTATTTTAATGGGGAGAAGAGTAGAGCTGAGGAGATAAAGTAATTACGCTTATTATGTATAATCTGGAGTTAGAGACAACTGAGGTTCATTTCCACCTGATGTCAAAAAATGGAAACCCATCTCAGTATACACATATGAAAGTCAGCTCCTGACACAAACGAACAAATAATTAACAAAGAAAAATAATATAGGCTATATAAATCTACAAAAATGAGAATTTCAGTTTTTAAATTGTTTATTCGGTTTTTCACTTACTGTTGGACAATTTATACACTATGGGTACATGTAACGTTTACAATATGCGATGCGGAAAGTGAAATGGGACCTCTTGTCGGAAATTTCACAAATTGAGTTATTGATATTTTTTGTAGAGGATAATTCCCTGAATATTTCAAGGCCAAAACCACTATGATGTCTCAAAAACTAAAAAAGTTACAGCCTCTAAAGTTAACATATAAAAAAACTGGATTTAGAGGAAAACTCATTTAAATTCAATGAACAACTATGTATTTACGGTTAATAAATCGATTATTTTGTAATATTTATCCGATTCTCATCGCTATAATCCTGTATAGGAAATATTGAAGAATCGTATTCAATCGAAACACAAAGATCGATTTTTTAAAATGCCCGTACCGATAATTTTACTTCGCCAACAAGAGGTTCCTTCTCAATTTCCGCATCACATATCGACTTTAATTTCCTGCTACTTAATCAATTTTACATTTTTATTAATAAGAGGGAAAAAATGGAGATGCAGCTAAGGTTCTTTATTCAATTAATTAATTATAACATTACATTTCTCTTGCTTATGTATATATATAATACATATATAGAGAGAAAGTATTGGATTCATATCAAAAATTTGATGTCGATATTTTGATGGATATACACGTTTTAAGGTTCCCTGTATGCAAAAAGTGGTTTTCGCGACATGGTCTGTCTGTGAAAAAAATATCTCAAGCACTCCCCTGGAGCTTGAAAATAAACTTTTAAACAAAATCGGCCAAAGAGTACTAGTACTTTACTAATGTACTTTTTCTTTTTTTTTTTTTTCAATTTTCTCAAAATTCGCTCCAACAATTTTGATTAAAATTCATAAATCAATTATTTTTTAGATGCTCTTTATAATGTATATTCTCATTTTGCCCTTTAAATCTTATGAAGACCACTTTACTCTTGAATTATAGAAAAGATGGGAGAAATGGTTGCTATGGTAACAAAATATAAATATTTTTCTGTTTATAAATTTTGCATCTTGAATTCAAGTATAGCCCACGGGGCGTGGTGTAGAGGTTAGCGTGCTAACCTCATATACCAAACGTCGTGGGTTCGGACCCCAGGCAGTCCGATGATTTTATTTAAGCCATCTGGATACCAGATGGCTTAAATAAAAATGCCTGGACCCACAATAGATTTATTAATATTAAGGTTACGTCAAATTTAAAGGCCTAAGTTGCCGAAAAAATGGGTGAATGTGTGAATGAGAAAAAAATGTGAATATTTAAAAAAAAAAAAAAAAAAGTATACCCTACTATCAGAAACAAAATATATCTCGACACAAAAAATCTGGTGTGACAAGCGAACACAACTTTTGATTACCGAAAGTAAGAGAAAGTTGTGTGCTGTACGACAGTCACACCAGACTTTTGAATTTTTGCGATTTCTGAAATGGAAACAAAAATAAAACGTTATTTGTAATGCATCTATAATTTAACTATCAAATTTTGTTCCATTTTCTTTGCATTGTTGAAATTTACTTACTTTCTGTCGTTAATTCCATTCGACGAAATTAAAATAACCAAAAACACAAGGAAATGCAGAACACTTTACTCTAGTACTTCATAGGAAAGATAGAAGAATGGTCGCCACGGCAACAGCATATAAATATTTTCCCTTGTTTATAATAAATTTTATTCTTTCTCGAATTCCTAATATGTTAACGGAAACTAAATTAACATCGACACAAAAAATCTGATGCAACAAGCACAGAACACAACTTGCGATTACCAAAATAAGAGAAAGTTGTGTGCAGTGCTATCAAACACACCAGATTTTCTTTGTATAGACAATTTTAATAAAATGCTTTTTTTTTCAAAATTGTAAAATTGTCCGATTTTCTTTAGGTACTTTCTCCTCAATAGGAGAAAAGGATTTAATGAAATTAATTTTATTGAAGGGATGATTCTTGGCGGGGGTGCGATGATTAACCATTTCGTGGGCAGAGCCAAATCCTTTCGTCCGCCGCATTAAACCCAATATTGGTTATCTTGTGGTCTTTCTATAGATGCCGGAATTACTGGTCTCTAAACCTGGCTCTTATATATATAAACACTTAAATCAAATATAATTACGAGAAAAGTGACAGACATTTTTCTTTTCTTTTTTTTTATAATTTAAATTCCTTTTCAAAGAGCTACACACGAAATAAGATGAGAGAACATGAGTAGAAAAAGAATTCTATTATGCATGTATTTATGTATATGACTCCATAAAAAAAAATCACAAATTCCCTTTATAAAAACAAAAAAAAAAAAAAATTTATTATTCATTTGCTCTGAGATGAATCAAATATTAGATGAAGGGGAAAAAAAAGATCTTTGCCAAAATTCCCAACTACTCATTCATGATTTAATTAGTAAAAAAAAAAAAAAAAAAACCCTGGCGTGATTGGCTACAAATTTCTCTTCGGTGTTATGCTGTCACACCACGACATGGAATTTCAGATAGTAAAAGAGAAAATAATTAAATAAATTCGAAACTTTCTTGATAAATCAAATAAATCGACTTGTAGAGGTTTCGGCCGCAAATGTAAGCCTTCATCAGAAATACATAATCAAGGAATATAATAAATAAGGATATAATAAAAACTTTAAAAACATTATTTCTTTGACCACGTGCAATATTTGTTCTCTTCAAAAACTTTACTCAAATTAATTTATACCAGTAGTCCTAAGTACTAGAACTCTTTGACTTTAAAAAAGCTTCGTGTTGCTTACACATAAAATTTCTTCTTGTTCACTCACACACCTATAGAGACCATTTTTTTTTTCATCACTCTCAAAACGTGTTTTTCAATCAAAATCTCGTCAAAGAATTTTTTATATCGATATATTTAAAATATCTATTTATCTAATCTAACCTAATACTATTAAACGAACAATGTTTGTTTGTTTGTCAGCATATCAGTTCTTGAAAACGGATCTAACGATTTTTTTTTTTCAAATTTTAAATATATACTAGTAAAAGAATTAGATTTTCGGTTTAACTGTGGTTTATTTGTAAAAATTACAACGTTTCGGCCACTCATTCTGTGGCCTTCTTCAGGTACAATTTGTCAATAATAATTTGCATAAACAATTTATAGCTGAGATGTTATATTAATAAGAGGGTAAAAAATGAGAAATGCAGCTAAGGTTATTTCTTTATTTCGTTAATTCACACAGCTGACGTTTCGGTTCCGTGATTGAACCATCTTCAGAGCTAGCGAAAAGTCATATATACACAGTGTATATATTTATTATTATTATTATTATTATTATTTCAACAATGTATAAAATCCACTATGACACTTTCATAATGACTTTTCGCCAGCTCTGAAGATGGTTCAAACACGGAACCGAAACGTCAGCTGTGTGAATTAACGAAATAAAGAAATAACCTTAGCTGCATTTCTCATTTTTTACCCTCTTATTAATATAATAATTTATACAGTTTAGAGAGTGTATACTACGTAGTATTAAAAAAAAAAAATACAATATTTGAATTTCGTGTCAAATTGTATGTAGAGGAGCTGCGATCGCTCATGTGTAGATGGCGTGAAGGTCGAGAAGCGGCAGCCATCTTGTTTTCTCAACTAATTCAATTGAGATTGTCACAGATGCAACAACCTTTGTAATCTTACCTGAAGAAGACCACAGAATGAGTGGCCGAAAGGTTGTAATTTTTACAAATAAAATCTAATTCTTTTACTAATGATAACAACTCTAAAAGCCTAAACTCCAAAATTAAAATATATACTATTTCCAGCACCAATATAAAATTGCGCTAGGTCTCATCTTGGAGATACTTCGAGTAATAGTACTTTACTGAGATATAATACTTTTTTAATTTTTTCCAATTTTATCAAAAGAAAAAAAACCTCCCAGCTCCAGCATGGTCTTCCCGGAACTATAAGTAAAGGAAATAACCGAATTAGAGATTTTTTTTTATTCGGCCAACTTTATTTAATGAAGCGACGTTTCGATCCTAGTTTAGGATCATCTTCAGGCTTGTTGTTTAACTAGAGAAAAATTAGTGATAAAAATGGCCGACAATTATGTCCTCAACTGCTGTCCATACACCTTTTAAGCAAGTAATAACTAATAATTTTATTAAAATACATTTTTTAAATAGCGATTTGTTGATGTACCGTATTTAATGTGTGGAGAGGGAGGGGGAATGGATGCAAGTTTGTTATTTTTGGAACGATTTTATTATCCGTTACGCCTTCTTTATAAACATATTAAGAAGTAGATCCTTTCTCCCTCTCTCTAACTAAATGTTATTCCAAATGCTGTTTATATTCCCAGACTAAAAATAACAAAATTTGGTTAAAAATTGGAAAAATTCGTATGGAAAAGTTTATAGATTAGATTAGATTTATTTGATTCCTTTTGACCCTTACCTTTAGGGAATATACATATGGGTCATTCCATTCCAAATCGACAAATTTCTTTCCTGACCCCCGCGGATTTCGCTGAAAATTTCCTATCTTTTTTCTACCACTTAAAAGATATTTTTGAGAATTTTTTCAAATTCTAAAAATTGTTCTAAAAGTTTTTTTTTTAGTAAAGTACGAGACTGAAAAAAAAAACAATTTTTAGTCTGATGACTTAATATTTTCGAATAAAATATCATTTTTCAACTTCTAAAATTTCACGAGAAAGCTGAAAAAATTTCATAAAAAAGTTACATAAAAAATCTGGTGTGACTGGCGCACAGCACACAACTTTCTCTTACCTTCGGTAATCGAAAGTTGTGTTCTGTGCTTGTCACACCAGATTTTTTGTGTCGACATATATTTAGTTTCCGCCAATATATTAGAATTTAAGATGTCAAATTTATAAACATAAAATATTTATATTTTGTTACCATGGCAACCATTTCTCCTATCTTCTCTATGAAGCACAAGAGTAAAGTGTGCTTCAAACAATTTTGAGGGCAAAACGAGAATATACATTTGAAAGAGGATCTAAAATATAATTGATTTTTGAATTTTAATCAAAATCGTTAGAGCGAATTTTGAGAAAATCGAAAAAAACTGAAAAAGTACATCAGTAAAGTACTAGTAATCTTTGGCAGATTTTGATTAAAAGCTTATTTTTCCGGTCCCGGGAGGTATTTAACTTAAATATAAAATTTCATCCTCCTAGCTCAATTCCTTCATGCTTAAAATTGAACACACACACACACACACACACACACACACACACACACACACACACACACACACACACACACACACACACACACACACACACACACACACACACACACACACACACACACACACACACACACACACACACACACACACACACACACACAGACACACAGACACACACACACACACAGACACACAGACAGACAGACCATGCCGCGAAAACCAGTTTTTTGGATTCAGGGGACCTCAAAACGTGAAGATCCATCAAAATCTCGACATCGAATTTTTGACATGAATCCAATACTTTCTCTCTATATATATATTACATATATACATAGGTAAGAGAAAGTAAAAATAAACCAAACTTCAAGAAAAATTTTTTATAACAAAAAAAAAAAAAATAGAAGCAATCGTCGGCACATCTTGAAATTAGGGGGAATAATTGTAGAATTAGTTGAAGATTTTTTTGATTTAAAAAAAAAAAAAAAATGGTCGATTTAAAATTAGGATTTTTTCAAAAAAACTGAAATATTTCATATATCCGGGCTTATGAAATAATTATTGTATTTTTTTCTGAAAACTACATTAAAAAACAAAATTTTTATAGCCTTGCGGGGTTCCGAAATATCAATTTTAAAATAAGTTATAGTCAGTGGCGGTCCCAGGATTTTGTCAAGGGGGGGGGCCTAAATTTTTTTTTTTTTTTTTTATTAATTTAAGCTCTTTTTTTGGCAGCGAAGGCCATTTAGACCTATTTTATATATTTATTTCACCTGGTTTGGTAGCCAATGGCCCAAAATTTATGATGTAGGGAAGGTAAAGAATAGGGTGGCGCAAAAATCCGACTAATTTTTTTTTCGACCTCGTGTTGGTCTAAATCCGAAGAGAGGTCGATTTGCACGTATTTTACATGAAATCTAATATGTTAAATAATATATCGTGAATAGAATATTTAAAAACTAATTTTTTTTTTCAAAATTGCACAATAAAGATAATTTTATCACTAATCCAATGATGTACGGTTGCCTGCGGAAAATCTGTGCTGAATCCCGGTTGCTGCGGTTACTTTACAGATGCACTTTTTCGATTTTTTTTAGATTTTCTCAAAATTTCCTCTTACGATTTTGATTAAAATTCAAAAAACAATTATTTTTTAGACTCTTTTTAAAATAAATGTATATTCTCATTATCGGGTTGAAAACTTTAATTTACTCTTGTACTTCATAGGAAAGAGAAGAAATGGTTGGCATGGTAACAAAATATAAATATTTTCCTATACTTATAAATTTTACATCTTGAATTCGAATGTACCGTACTGTCAGAAATTAAAAATATGTCGACACAAACAAATCTGGTGTGAGAAGCATAGGACATAATTTTCGATTCTTCTTAGGTAATCGAAACTTGTGTACCATGGCAACCATTTCTCCTGTCTTTCCTATGAAGTACAAGAGTAAATTAAAGTGTTCTTCAAAAGTTTTCAACCCGATAATGAGAATATACATTTATTTTAAAGAGAGTCTAAAAAATAATTGTTTTTTGAATTTTAATCAAAATCGTAAGAGGAAATTTTGAGAAAATCTAAAAAAAAACGAAAAAGTGCATCTCTAAAGTAACCGCAGCAACCGGGATTCAGCACAGGTTTTCCGCAGGCAACCGTACATCATTGGATTCGTGATAAAATTATCTTTATTGTGTAATTTTGAAAAAAAAATAGTTTTTAAATTAGTATTAAGAGATTTGTAATTAATTATAGTTTGGACAGGAATTTTTCAGGCAACCTATTCAAGGTATATTATTTAACATAAAATTTCATGTAAAATACGTTTCATCCAATAAACAGCTGGGTGCAAATCGACCTCTCTTCGGATCCCCTACTATATGACAATATTTTAGTTTCTCATGTTTTAAGAGACATCTCCAAAGATGAGCTCAAAAAAATTTTTTAAGGGTTGAAAATTTGAGAAACGTATTTTTTCTCGTCTAAAATTTTACCATAACGAGATTTTTGACGAATTTAAAATTTTTAAAAATTTTGAGGGGGTATAGAAAAATTTTTGAAAATAAGGCATTGAAATTTGCGTTTTTAGATACCCTGAGCCGTGAAAAATTTATAATTTTTTTGTTTAGTTTTAAAATATTAAATAAAACTTTGAATTTTTGTCTGTCCAAAGGGGGGGGGGCCCGGGCCCCTCTGGGCCCCCCCCCTGGGACCGCTAGTGGTTATAGTTATTTGAAAAAAAGAGCAATTTTTTTCAAAAATCCATAACTTTTTTTTAGTTGGGTAAAGAAATTTGAAAAAATTCTCAAAAATGTCTTTTAAGGGATAGAAAAAAAGATAGGAAATTTTCAGCGAAATCTGCGGGGGTCAGGAAAAAAATTTGTCGATTTGGCATGTAATGACCCATATACATTTATGTTTATTTGCCTTGG
>JAKCPI010027228.1:0-25231 GCA_023213315.1 Euborellia annulipes
TATATATATATATATATATAGGTAAGAGAAAGTAAAAAATCCGTTTCTGAGATGTTAAGGAAACGGACATTTCACTGACTCGTTTACCATCGCCATTGTAGGTGTTTTTGCGCAAGGATCCCCCTCGGGGCGGGCCCCAATTCTATTTCCCACACGAAGCCATTCCCTATCGCCTGGGGCTTACAGATAAACCCGCTACTTGTCATTTTCGACTTTAATTAAAACCAACATTCGAGCTAATATATGTCGTCCAATAAATCGAATTATGAAATACAATCGGAATTATGTAACGACGGGGTAGTGAATGAGTGGGGGTCTGTCTTATTAATTAATAAATCGTCCCCTTCGGCCCCGTGAGAAAGATGGTCCCGTCAATCATGAGCTCGAATTGTGGAGGGGCTTTTTGCCTCGAGGCCTCTTTCGTTAAGAGCCCACCCGACGGCATTTGCGGCCTACAATTGCTCGCCTGCAATTATATAATCCTAAATCGAAAATAATGTCAAAAAGGCGGTGGCTCTATCCATTTCAAATTAACCTCTTTCAAACTATTTTATTCAATTGAAAACGATTAGAAGTTGCTTTTTTTTATAATTTATTTGATTTTCTTATATAAAAACTCAAATAGTTAATGGATGGAAATCGGAAAAACCTAATAAAAGACAAACCGGTTATTGGCTTCATAATAAGATTGTTATTAATGATTTATTAATTTTATCATAATAATTAATTAAAAATTTTATTAATTAAGAAATTAGGAAATAAATAAAAAAAAATACTTTTTTTTTTAAACACACTTTTATCTCATTCACACACACATGCAGTCTTTTCGGCAACTTAGGCCATATAAGACTTTGACGATAACCGTTATTAAATCTATAATATATCTATTGGGAGTCCAGGCATTTCTATTTAAGCCATTTGGTATCCAAATGGCTTAAATAAAATCATCGGACTGCCTGGGATCCGAACCCGTGACCCTTGGTATAGGAGGCCAGCACGCTAGCCATATATCTCTGTTATTTGTTAAACGGTGTTGATTTTATTGTTGATAAACATGGAATTTTTTAATTGCATAGGGGCCTACCTCCTATACCAAACGTCGCGGGTTCGGACCCAGGCAGTCCGATGATTTTATTTAAGCCATTTGGATACCAGATGGCTTAAATAGAAATGCCTGAACCCACAATAGATAATATATATTACAACGATTATCGTCAAAGTCTTAAATGGCCTAAGTTGCCGAAAAGACTGTATGAATGTGTGTGTGAGTGTAAATGTTTAAAAAAAAAAAAAAAAAAATTGCATAGGAACTTAAATGAAATTTTTTTTAGGCTAATTTAGATTGTATAATTATACAATGAAAAATTTAATACCGATTGCTTTAGGCTGACGCTCAATTCTCTAGCGAGTCACCTATCCTGAGATTCCACAGTCCTAGCTTAACTTGAACGATCTCAGAGGATAATCAAATAATTTTTTATAAAAATATACAAAGATATAATTGTAGATAATATCCAAACTTAACAAGTTAAATAAAAAATATAATAATGACCAAGATGGCGTATTTCAAAGAGTTTTAATAAACCCGAAACCCCCCCCCCCCTTCTCCCGTGATCTAGTGTTTAGAGGTGTTTTGATATTGATAATCTTAAATTCAAGGAGTGCGGGTTCGGATCCCGAGTAGTCTCATAAATCATTTAAATCATTTGGATACTTAAGTGCCTGGACCGAAAAAATATTTATAATAAAAATAATAAGTAAATAATTTTTTAAGCCATTCTTAATTCCTCGACTATTTCAACATTTCTATTTTTTAAACCGCTTAACTCTTTTCTTTATTATAAAAGGACTTTGTCATTTATAGACTTACTTATAGGGAGATACATTTGGCGAATCGCAATTATTTGCCATTTATTTTTTTTAAAGGTTATTTCAACAATTCTTTAAGTTTAGTTTTTATTAATATATTCATATATATTGTATATTCGGTATGGTGACCTTTTACTACAAATAATAAGCTTTGTTATTTTTCCTCAAAGGGGCGTTTTGTTATTCATTCAGAAAATGCAATCGCACTAAGTATAATTTGCTAATTCGCAAAAGTCAAAATGTCTTATGTATTCTCTTGAGTTAGATTGCGTTTTTAGAGCTTCAGGCTATTTTATTTTATTTTTATTTTTATTTTTTAAGAGGCTCGAGGGGGAATTTAAATGAATTTTTTTTTTATCTTCACAAACGGTGGACCGCCATAGGAGTTAGTCGCACGTCTCCTTTGAGAATTAATTGAATATATTTCCATTCTAAATGACACCAAAACTTAAGCAATTTGATAAATGAGATTATATAAAGAAATTTAATGTAACTTTTAATTGGTTTAATAAATTATAATATTCACAATAATTTATAAATAAAATGAAATATTATATTCTTCAGAAGAAGTTTGTGTTACTGGAAAGTAGGCAACCCAAATAACTAGGCCTATTAATCTAATATATTTTTCGATTAATTGTACTAGAAAAGAGGTGCCCAACTCAAAATGATCTCCAGGCCACTTTGGAAATGCATCATAACTCCGAGTTATTATTATTATGATAATAATACTAAGTATTTGAAATACAAAATATAATGGCAGACATTTTTATAATTAGCCTGTCACCAGTAAATTCTTGGGACTATTTCACATCTATAAACAAGTCTAGGCCTATTCCATCAGATGCATATGATACTGATTATAATAATGTTCAGTTAAATTGGATGCTAGACTCAAGCAAAATTTTTAATAGGACACACAAAAATCATCTCGCTCTAAGAAAAAAGATAAAATATTTAGTTGAAATATTTGAGACGATCTAAAAAGTAATAATATAAAAGATTTGCAGCGATGATATTAAATTTTTTCTGTGAACGTATCTTTTAGGATTCAAGTTTGCTTGAAAATTACTTTATTTCACATTCCAAAATCCTCCTCTTATGTATGATATATGTTCATAATTATAAAATTTCATTCATCTTAAAGTGAATTTTGAAATTTCATTTCATCTTAAAAATTCGTGAAGATTATTTTTTTTTTTTCTTGAATGTTAAAACCAACATTTATGTAATTGTAGAAAGAGAGATTGTTAACTACAAGAGTCTTGACTCCATTTAATCAAGCGAGGGTATTCGCAATTCAATTATCTCAGTAATGAGATGATAAATAAAAAATAAGTAAAGAGCCACCTCAACACGTTGAAAAGATCATCATCTCTTCTACTCTTTCTTCTCTTCTTCTCTTAATTTTGTCCATTGAGCTTAAATTTTTATTTTTATTTTAGCCTTTTCGGCACTTCAGGCCATTTAAACTCTATACTCATTATTTCTATGTGTATGGCAAATTCTTAATTGTAGTCAAGTTCCAAATTCGCAAAACATAATTTCGTTTATCTCATTATCCTAAAATGATAATGATCCATCTATTTTTTATTTTATCTTCAGTGTTGTTTTTTTATTATTGGTGCCAATGAAATGAGAGCAAGGTGTGCCGTTGTATTAAATAACACGAGACAGGAGAAAAACTGACAAATGAGATGAATAGATCAATAGAATGCGAATCATACTCATGCTTTCTTGATTAAAATAATATAAATTTGGTGAATAAAACTAAATAAATATCATAAATTAAAATTTCAAGTTTTATTTTTGATTAGCTTTGATTTTTATTAAAAATCAAATATCATTTTTGATTTACTTTTTTTTTGGGAATAACCTTTTTTTCTAACATTATTGACTTTAGATAAGAATTTTATAAATTTTATCAATAATCTTGTAAGAAATTCTTAGATAAGTTAAATATTATAAATCCTATTTAAATATTTAATCTTTAGATCTTTCACATTCATCTTTGTCATTCAATCAATTATAATCATTTTGATATAATTATTTATATTAAATACAATTTTTATTTAAAAATAAAAAAAATCCTCTTTTTTCCTCCCAGCCACTTTGAGAGTCTACAATAATTTTTCAAACAACAAGTAAAAAATCTGGTGTGACTGATTGCAACATAACTTTTTCTTACCTTCGGTAATTGAAAGTTGGGTTCTGTACTTGTCACACCAGATTTATTTTATCGACATAGAGAAGGAGAACGTGGGGCAAGAAGGGGAAGCTTATTTTGTTTGGTTCATAGGCTTCATAAATACAGTGGTTAAGTTGTAGAAAAAATCTCATGTATTAGTACACTATTAAGGTTTACAATAGCATTAAAAACAATTTATTAACTTGTTTACAAATAACCTAAAAAAAAAAATTTTTAAATCAAAGTGCCAAATTTCATCTTGCCCCATGGGGTGGGGCAAACGGGGTCACTAATGCATGATGGTGTATGTTAGTCTAAACACAAAGCACAAGCGTAGCTTCGGGCTTAATCTTCTTCACCTGTACATGAATTGTAAGCCCATTTGATGCACTTCAAGCACTGGATCTATTCTTCAGTAGACGAGAATATAAATATCCAAAATAAATACATTCAGCCTCTGAATCTTCTGATGATGAAGAGTGTGAATGTTTCTTTTAAAGTTTTTTATTTTTTTCAATACCAACAGTTTTCTTTTTTCTCCTTCTGTTCTATTTCCCCAGTTTACTTAAACCCCATCTTTCCCCTTAAAAAATTCCCCGTCTTGCCCCGGCGTCGCGTTTTTAAGTTATCAAAATCGTCATTGTCGAGTAGGATTTTTTTAATCAATCAGTAATATATACAAACAAACCCTAAAAAACTACACTTTTCACTGGAATATATTGATGTAGTCATATATAAACAGAACTTATTTGAGCATCAAACAGGAACGATGCAAATAAACTTTCCAACAAAAATAACAGCACTTTCCCGAAAAAATTCCTTGCAAGACAAACTATTCACTCAAAATGGGTGACAATTTCATAGCAGCTTCTTATTTACTAGAACTATTATTTTCCACCGTTTGCCGCTTGATCGTAGCACCAATAGAGCCAGTAGCTATAGTACCCCATCTTACCTCGCCCGTCTTGCCCATGTTCCCAAAAAAAAAAAATTAAAATTTTGATGTAACTGCCGTAATTTTTATTCTAAGGTAGAATTCAACTCAATAATTTACTGTCGTAAAAGTATTACAATGTGAAGTATTCGATATTTATTTTATTTTCCGCATTTTATATATTTATTTACTTTCATAATCCAAAAACAATAAAAATTCCGATATTTACATATTTATATCGCAAAAGGAATAAATGAATATGCATTATAAAATTATACTGTGATAATATAAACAAGATTTATTATTTTGGTAATAATTAATAGGAGCGTTTAGAGGGTTTAGAGGGGAGGTGTCGGCATGGGAGGCGCACAGGGCATGAGGTCACTTTCCTGCGTGGCCTTAACCCCGGAGAAAGGCTGCCAGTTACGTCATTACGTCACTGGTTCTCTTAGTCATCCGAGTTGCTCTCGCTTTCCCAGCCAAGGCCAACCATTTGGGTTCCTCTGTACCTGGCTGGGTATCTCGCGAATTTCGTCCACATCATAAACCGATCGCTAGATCACTGACCTCGCGGTTTCCCCTCTCTCTAACATATAAATAATAATATCTCTCTATATGCCGGACATATTGAAAAAGATTTTTATCTCAAAGAAAGAGAATAAATTAATTTGTCATCAAAATCTTAAGCTAGTTTTTTTATAAGTTCAACTATTATTGGATAAATTTTACTTTGAACACTCTAATGCAGTGATTTCCAAACTTTATGTTACCACGCCTCCCTTAAAAATATTTAATCTTATGACGCCCCCCTCCCCCTATTTTATAAAATAATACAAAAACAAAAACTTTTAATCCTAAAAAATATAATTTTATATTAAAGCGGAGTCAAAAAAAAAAAATTCCTAGTTATTGAATGAAAATTTTGAATGAAAAATTACAATTATAATTTTGAAATTAAAATTTTCTTAAGAAGGCCGAAACGTCACAATAATTTTGGCTGCATATGACTAGGAATTTTTTTTATTTACTCCGAGAGAAATAAAAAAAATATTTTTTTTATTTATTCTTATTTATATTAAAACTAGCAAAACTGGAAAATTGGTCCTGGTGGCCAATATTCGCCCCTCCCCTTAGGCTAGTTAATTTATTTTGAAATTATTTTATTTTAATTTTAAACCCTTAATCCACCCCTGAGTAAAAGTATATTAAAGTAATTTGATTAACAAAAATATAGGCCAAATAGTAAGAATATAATGGTAAATAATGGTGACTAAGAAAAGATTTTAAAAATGCCCTCAGGCTTGGTGTAGTTGGTAGCGTGCCTACATTCTATACCGAACGTCGAGGGTTCGGATCCCTGGCAGTACGAAATGGATACCAAATGGCTTAAATTGAAATGCCTGGACCCCCAATATTTATATTATTAATTAATAACAGGTATCGTATAAAGTCTTATATGGCCTGAGTTGCCGAAAGGACTGTGTGTATGTGTGTGTGTGTGTGAATGTGAGTGTGAATGAGAAAGTGTTAAAAAAAAAAAGATAAAAAATAAAAAACAAATTTTTTTTCAATGACACCTAGACTCCCCCTCCCCCTTTCAGCAGCTTATATTCACCCTCTACCCTTAGTGAAATGCAAAATATTTAATTTCATATTCAAAAGAATCGTTTTTCGCAGTCAAATTATTTGTTTCTATCATTTTTTTTTTTTCAACGATAAAATGCATAATAATTACCTTTAATAAGACTCTCAAGGGGGTGTGTTGGCTGTCGGGGTGGTCAGGGTGGGTTACACTATATTAATTATTCACTTTGATTCACTTTAAACACAAAAAAGAGAGCAGCGCCTGCCGGCAGGCATCGTGCTGGACTGAACGAGAACCTCGACTCTCTCTCTCTCTGTATAGGAATAAATAAATGAAAATAACAATTCCCTTTTTATTAAAAGTAAAAAAAAATACCTTTTGCTCTAATCTAACTATATTTAGATATGGAAAAGAATGTCAACAAGTGATTTGGAATATTCCAAGGCCTTTCTTAAATAATCAACCCTTCATCCCCCCCCCCTAATCAAAATAATAATCAACGCTATTTTTTTGAATGTTTTCTATTTATTTGGCTTCGATTTAGCTAAAATAAATTTAAAAAACATTCTTTTCAATTTTTCAACCCCTTATCCAATCCTAATAAATAAAATAATTAACAATGCTATCGCCTTCGGCGAGCTTCGCGTCAAGTAAAAAAAAAATTAAAACCCTGAAAAACTTCCCTGGATGCGCCTTTGGGTTTTACACATAGTATAATTTTCTTGAATGAGTCTTACTTTTAGGCCAGTGGTTTCCAAACTTAAAAAGCCTCTCTTAAAAATATTTAATCGTATGACGCCCCCTCCCCTACACATTTAATAAAATAATACAAAAACAAAAATTTGTAATACTAAAAAATTTAAATTTATATAAAAATATTTTTTTTAATTTATTCATATTTATTATTTTAATTAAAAACTCCGTCCCAGAATCATCTAAATTATTTTATTTATAAAACTAGCAATCATTTGGAAAATTGATCTTGGTGGCCAATATTCGCGCCTCCCCTTAGACTAGTCCGCGCCTCCCTAGGGAGGCGCGCCTCACAGTTTGGAAAACGCTGCTCTAATGAATGGGATTTGTATAGCCTACTAAAAAAAAAGCTCGAACGAAAAACGGCGCCCCAATTGAGCTTCGCCCCCCCCCTCAAAGGCTAGTTACGCCGCTGGATCTACATTCAGATTCTGAGACTAAACAAATGCTTTAGAAAAATTACTCTGTATCGCCTAAAGGCAAGTATAAGGAAGAACAAATCGATTGGTAAAAACTTATTCTCTTAACTGTGTATGATATTGAGTTTTCAGTGTAACAAGACAAGTTTTTGAGGACGGAAGAGAGTAGAAGTAAGTAATCACAACGAAACGAATTATTTTACGGAAAACAAAAAAACTTTTTGTATATTCTACCGGAAAAAAATATAAAAAAAAAAATTATGGTCTGTTAATTTGATGGAATTTTATAGCTTAGAACGAGCGGATTGGTTCCTGTAATGGGCATTAGATCTACTCCAAGGGGTAAGAGATTTGATTTCAAAGAAGAAGAATAATAATAAATCATTTTAATAATACAATCTCTCATAATTGCAGTACTTTATGAAACTGATCCAAAATTACTATTCAAGGGATAATCTTGAGAAATTTTACCTTAAGGCTAAATGGCGGCGAATTGCAAATTAATCAAAGACCAATATATATTCCGATAACAGGTAACAAAAAAAAAAAAAAAAAAAAAACTTGTGAAGTACCCCTCAGGATACGCACCTGAGTAATTTCCTTTTAAAGAATAATAGCCAAGTTCGTTCTTATAAATTAGATTTTGGTGAGACGTTTTAGAATAAATTTGATATAATTTGGGTCAATTTTGTCAGAGTGAAAAATGCCAAAGCCTAATCAACAAGTGAAACAAAAAGAATGAAGTTTGGTAATAGAAATATTTTCTTAATTGTAGATATATAGGTCTATTTATTTCATCAAATTAATCCAGAGAAAAAAGTTTCTAATTATATAAAATATTTAATTTATTGTTTGCTGATATATTTTGTTAAACATTTTATTTATTGCATTTAGAGTGAATGCATATGAGGGCATTTAATCCATGTCTCAAATTTTATAAATTAATAATCAATAGACCTATAGTTTAGACAAATTTCATCATTCAAAATTGGAAATCAACCTCATTATTAAGTTAACTCGTGAAATTACAAAAAATAAAATAAATAAATAAAAAATATAGCTTATATGAATAAATTCACGCAGGGTACTTAGGATGGACTACTATGAATCTTTTATTACGTGCCACCCGAGGCCGAGAGGTTAGAGAAAGTGACAAACGTCAATATTGCCAACCTCTAAAAGCCAAGATAGTCCGATGAATATTTATGTATATCATTTGGTTACAAATTTTATTTATTTATTTATTTTTTCTCTTTCTCTAATTTGTTTTTGTATGTCGGAACAAAACCCCTTTAACTCGCACCTATTGATAAATCTACACTTCTGGGTGAGTGCAAAATAGTTTACATAAATAAGCCTGAACCAAGGGGGATACAAGGGGGGGTAAAGGGGTATCCCCCGAGATTCAAAAAATCTTTTTTCGAAAAATTATTTTTAATATAAAATTTTTAAAATTAATACCTAAAAATTTGATATGTATTTATATTCTGTCAAACAAGTACAGAATGCGCTTTAAATTACCGAAATTAAAAAAAAATAGTGTGCTGTGCGACGAGTCACACCATATTACCCCCCTGAGAAACACCTCTGGATCCGCCCTTGGCCTGAACCCCAATAAATCGATATATTATATTCTTATGAGTCCAAATGGCCTAAGATGCCAAAAACACTAAAAATATACCATTTTTAAAATTGTTTTTTCTCTTGTTAGTTGCTGGGGCAAATTATTTTACCGATGGGTGCCCGGGACATTCCACACTCTGCATACAAGCAACAATAACAATGAATTACTAATTCAACCAGCTGAAATAGATAGGTATCGAACCACGGATTTGCCAATTTATACTCGGCATGCCCTACTTCTGCACTGAAAATAAATTGTACTTGAATCTTCACTGGTCTTATTTAATAACAATGTGAATAACCCATCAAGGAGCCTGCTAGCCTTACAATCTATATCCTTCAATGTCTATCGTAGGCTATTAAAATTTTTTTTTTTAATAATATAAGAGGTCAAAAGTTTTTGAAATTTAGTGATTTATGAGCTTGTATCATTATCATTAGTTTTGATTTTTATAAGCTGAAGTTAATTGGTTAATTATCAAACTGTACAAATATGCAAGAGATCCTCATATTAACAAAAGAATTTATGCAATCAAAGATGGAGAGAGAGAGAGAGAGAGAGATAGTCAATCAATGGTGATGCTCATGATTCATATGCAAACCTCACCTAAGTCGAGGTTGCAATTATAGAGAAAATTAACAAAACAATAAAAATATCCCCGGTTCTCTTACACGAATAATAATTATTATTTATTTATTTTATTTAATAACCTTTCGTCAATCATGTTTAGAAATTAATGTTTATGATTTAATCGAAATAGAAATTATATTATAATAAATTGTTAATTAACATGAGAGTGAGCCTTTGAATATAGAAAGGTAATAACAGAAATTAGGAAAAAAAAAAACATTTAAAATAGTTTGCATAATGACATTTTATGGTTTTCCAGATTCTTATCAAAAAATATTCTGTGGTTAAAATCTTTTTCGAGAGAAAGAAAAAGTGATTACTAAACGAGAACATCCTTGAATATGAATTGCTTACACTTTCGAACAAATTCGAAGTTAGGAATAGAAGTAATTCAGGAGGAGGAGTTTTTTTAATAGATTTCATAATAATATTAGTACTCGTATTTCTTTACTTAATAATAATAGCTTCTATGAGAATTTCATGAATAATGTAATGATGTGTCAAATCAATGGTAATTTTTTACTTTCTCTTAGACGAAGTGAAGAAAGTATTGTAATCGTCAAAAATCGAAATCGATGAAATTTGGTATATAGGCGGCCTACTTACACTAAAATTGCAGATCTGTATTAAATTTGAGATCTGTATTAACTTTTAGAGTAAATACAACAAAAGCAAGTTTTTTCAAAAACTTTGATATTTGAAAATTTTTTACTTCCTCTTACTGTATATAGAGGTTAATATGTATAGTGAGAGAGTATTGGATTCATGTCAAAAATTCGATGTCGAGATTTAGATGGATATATACGTTTTGAGGTCCCTTGAGTCTAAAAAAGTGGTTTTCGCAACATGGTCTGTTTGTGTGTCTGTGAACAAAATATCTCAAGAACGAAAAGAGCTAGGAGGAATATTATATTTAAGTTAGGCACCTCCATGCGACGTGACACGAAGCTTTTGAACAAAATCGACCAAAGAGTACTAGTACTTTATTTATGTACTTTTTAGTTTTTTCGATTTTCTCAAAATTCGCTACAACGATCTTGATTAAAATTCCAAAATCAATTATTTTTTAGATGCTCTTTAAAATGTATTTTCTCATTTTACTCTTGAAATCTTTTGAAGCACACTTTAATTATGTACTTCATAGAAAGATAGGGAAAATGGATTTGTGCGACCAATCACACCAGATTTTTAATTTTTATTTATATGTATTTACTCAATAAGAAACCTATATTTTATAGTTTATAATAGTGTGTCTTATATATTCTACCAAATTTTTTTATGAAGAGTTTAAAGACAAATTTGTAAAATCTTAAAAATCAATTTGTATAGTGTATAAATAGAAAAATGGTTCAGATTCTTTAGCCACTTAAAATTAAAACAATACATTCTATCTCTATATAAATACACATACTGTATATAGGCAAGAGAAAGTAAAAATAGCAAAAATATTTACAAAAATAAAAACCTATGAAGATTAAATTACCTTTGAAGGAGATATTAAGCCACAAAATATAGTATTTTTCTGCTTACTTCCAAGGGGAGTCTCCCGTACATGTGTCATTGTAGATATTAAGTTGTGTAAAAAACAAATTGTCTTACCTGAAACAAAAAGAGAAACAAAATTAATATTTATAGCTTACATAAATAATTACTATCTAATATCTTAAATTAATATATTTAGATAAGTTTAAAACATTGAGGTCATAAAACTCGGTCCATATTTATCTAAAATTAATTGGTAGCCAATAAAAATGGAATGACATGGCTCGTGTCCAGGGGGTGCAAATATGCCGACCAAACATTTACAAACTTTCTATAAATATTTAATGGCCTTTAAAGTTTGAAATCCATCATTTTTTTTTTTTTTTTTTATAATTTGTTTAATATTGTTTTCGACATTTGAGCTCATTTAGATCCCGGCTCTATTTATTTCAATTGAGTGGTAACCAATTAAATAAAAATAATTTTTTTTTTTTGCAATGAACGGCAGGTGAACCGCTGTGCTTAGGAGCATAATTAGGTTTATTTCAAGAGATTGAACCTTTTTGTTTTGGTTTTGTCGTAGGAAAAAAATTTACTTGGTTTAAAAATTAAGATAATTAAAATTTCATCTATAACCAATTTTTAATATATTTAATATATTATTATTATAGATAACTGATTACTATTGTTTGCTATTTATAAACAGAAAAGCGTTCCAGTGATGACTTATTGAATAAAAAATTTATATTATATAACAGTAAAAAGTAAAGATGATTCACGTTAGACAATTTTCACGATCAAAAAGTAAAAAGAAAGATAAGATTTGCATTATTATCCTGATATTATCGATCATTCATAAATCTATCAAAGATTTATAAGAAATATTCCAATCCTTGAAAATCATCTTAAAAAAAAAAAAATGTCGCAAGACAAAAGTTCCCATAGAATTAATTTATTTCCAAGCAAGTATGAGATGACCCGAATTTGGGTGAGTCGAACCCAGTTTACAAAGATATATGATCGTTTTACCCAAACTCTTTTTTTAAGATTTGCAACGTTTGAGAGAGATTCTTGGGTAGATTCGGTTTAGAATTTATAGTTAGAATACCGGTCGCAGAATTTCAATTACATCATCCACCTTTCCTTTGGTAAAGTATTAGTATTTAGGGAACAAGAGAGAGAGAGAGAGAGAGAAGGATCCAAATGAAGGGATGAATAATGGATCAACTCATTTAAGAATTCCATCCAAAAATTTATTTGAACAAACCCGTTGTCCAAATAGCTTCAGGCAAAGTATAGAAAAAAAAATAGAAATATCGATAATTTAAAATTACCTTGAGACTTAATCAGTGATTTCATCAAGAAAATGTTTATATATATATTCTATAAAATTTATGAAAAGAAATCAAATTTAAAAGAAAAATCTGGTGATACCGAGCAACACACACCTTTCTTTTAACTTCCATTATTGCGTTTGCGATAGGACATCGGAACTTTAGAAGTTAAATTTATAAACAAACACAGGGGTGTCTAGCAAGACAATAGAGCTACAGTCATCAAGATTAAGTAATTCCAAGCGAGGAGGACCCTCGGTTGGATGGTCCCCCGTTAGTGATTGGTAAAATTAAATTTAAATATATTTAAATCTGATCCACATATAATAAACCCTTCGGTTTCTATGGCCACTTGACTATCAGATTTACACTTAATTTCAGGTAAATTTTGCTTCATTTGAATAAGATACAATGTTACAGTCATCCATTCTGTGGTCTTCTTCAGGTAAAAATTCAGATACAAAGCGTCTTACATCTAGCGATCTATTTACAATCTGAACTGTAGATCACTTGATGTAAGATGCTTTTTGATCGTATCTGAATTTTTACCTGAAGAAGACCAGATAATGAGTGGCCTAAACCTTGAATCTTAAGGCGCCTGCCTGTACACGAATAATATTTTTACGACAATGTGTGGCCAGCAATGATGGCTGGGCAACTTTTTTCAATATTGAGCAATATTACGAGAATAATGTTCGGCAATATATCCGTGAAGACGGCAGGCAATATGGCCAGCATTGCCACTAGTTTCCGGCAAGGTTTTTTTGATATCGCTGACTGAGCGAAAATAAGGCAATATTGCCGGGCAACAGTGTTGTCAAAACATTGCTGAGACGTATTGGGCTATACATTGTCCGGGAATATTTCGGCAACACATTGCTCAAAAATATTGCCCGGCAATGTGCTTTTTTTGTTGCTAGTGTATAGGCACCTTTAGACAAATAAAACACAGTTTACCCGTAATCTTTCATCAATAAACGATTATTTGTGTATCGCCTGCTGAGAATCATAGTGGCCAAAGTTCGAAAATTTAATTTTTGAGTTAAGCCTAGCAAACGTTGTTAAAACGTCATCTCTTTCGAAAATGTATTTCCATTCTTTGCTATTGCTTCTGGCCTATTCATTTGTTGGCCGGCTATTTAAATGTTTTTATATATGCTTATAAAACGTTCAAACGCCTTTTCTCGATTTGTTGAATTTCGCACTTTTACAACTTTGATTCTCAGCAGGCGATATAGTCCAAAACTTAAAAATTGTAAAAAAAACATTATAATAAGAAAAAAGAAATATTTTTAATTACAGTAGTGAAGATGTGATAGCAGTATCAATAAACATTTTACGAATTATTTTTATATATTTTTAAGAAAAAGTTTTCTGATAAAAATTCCATAAATTATCATTTATCCACTTAAGAAGCTTTCAAATACTAAAATTGATGGCCACATTATGTAAAATTTGACATTCGTTAGGAGTAGCCAATTAAATAAAATACCTTATTAAGAAAAAAAAATTATGTCAAACAATTTCTATTAACTTTATTTTTATGTATAATTTTATGAAGAAGTCTATTAATTAGTTATTGATTGATGTTTTATAATTTCAAGTGATAAAAAAAAAAATGATTTGTGTAAAATCTTAAATCTATGATTTTTTTTTTCCCCCCCCCCCCCCCCCCCCCTATTTATGTTTACGAAATCATACTGTAATAATGTATTTCAGTTTCTATAGAGATGGGAAATTTTGTTCAAATTCACATGATTTGAAGGAATTAGTTTACGTTTAGTTACTGGAGAAATTTTATCAGAGAAGATCTGCAACTTCCGGTCAGATTTATTTGTACATAAAACTTTTATTTTATTGTTTTGCAAATTAAAATCCGTAGCTGTCTTAATTTTTAGACTGATGCTTGCCAAAAGCTAATCATTCCTCAAGCTTACTTAAGAAATTACATTCATTGAAAATTAGCTCAAAGCGTCAAGTAATATCGACATGCAAACGAAAAAAAAAAGTTTGTCTTAGAAATAGCAAAAATTAAATTCAGAATGGCAGTCAGGGATTAATTAGATAAAAAATAAAGCAAGACTCTTCATATTTAATTTCTTTAATTTAATTGTCGACATTTTGGACGCTAGTCGCTCCTTTCCTCAGGACTTACGATTATTTTGATATTTATAAGCTACAAATAATTGTTTAATAAATATCAATGGGTGTATTTTATTGAAATGTGAAATTAATTAATAGCCTAAACATAAGTCATAAGGAAGGGTGCTAAAGGCATCTGAAACGTTAACAATTGAAGCAAAATAAATAAAAGCTTGAGTTTTTTAAATTTATTAATGACGCGCTTAAGGGCATCTGGGCCTTCTTTACAAAGAGGCGGACTAGGAGCGCGCCTGGGGCAAATTTTAGGGGCGGCAAAATTTGTAAAAAAAAAAAAAACTGCTTATTTACATACGTATAATTTTTTTTTTTAAATAGTCGTTAAAAAACTAAAGAAATCAGTGTTGAGGTAGTTGAAGAGGGGGGAGACAGGGACGACAAGAGTTGACTGCCTAGAGGCAGCAAATGCCGAAACCTCTGAGGGCACAAATACTCGGCTAAGGCAAACAACCGAGTGGAGAGCGACAGTAAGACGTTACTAGATACAGTAGTTTATGCCGTAATATAAAAACAACAAACAAACAAAACAAACTTACAAATTTGATCATTGGAATATAAAACAGCCACATACAATTGCATAAATTATATTTTATCACACAGTTTTTCTGTGGAATTCCGAAAATGAGGTGATTCAAGAGGCAAAAATTGGAATTTTTAATAATTGAAAAATATTTTTTTGCAAATTATTTGTGATAATGAGTCTACTATGATTATGAAAGAGTATAATTTATTATTGTTTTTTCAATTTAATAGAATAATTTGTATTTCAATTTTCATGTTTTGCTTAATATAATTTGTAAGTTGTTTTCCTTATTCTTCAAAATAAATAACAATTTGTATGTACAGATTATAGTATATATAATCTTTATTTATGTAAGAGTTTTGTTGCTTTGCTTACTCATTCAAATAATTGAATTTTTAATTTTTTATAATATTTATGATTTTAAACTGTTCAGGCATTTATATTATTTTTTTTATTATTAATAGGTAGATCAAAAAAGTAAATTTAAGTAAGCTTTCTTTATAAATAAATATGCCTGGACCCCCTCATCAGGGGCGTAGCGTAGGTGAGAGCGAGCCCCCTCCCCCCCGAAATTTTCCAAATGCAAATACATATATAGGGATATATAGACATCAGCGGGGCTCGCCCCCCTCCGAAATGTTTGATCGGCCCCGTAGTGCGAAAAAATTTTCCGCAGAAAAATTTTTGAGTTCAGCCCCCCCCCTCGAAAAAATTTCCATATACGCCCCTGCCCCACATACATGTTACAGTTATTTAAATAAGTAGGCCTATCGTATAGAGTCTAAATGGCCTGAGAAGCTGAAAGACTAAAATTTAAAAAATTAAGCTTTTTGTTTAAAAAAAAAATTTCCATCCATATCAACTGAAATAAATTCTAATTGTTTTTTTTTTTTTTTTTTTTAATCTTTTCAGCATCTTTAGCCCATGTAATTGGTGGCCAAATCAAATCAAATAAATTTTTCTCGCTTGAGACAGGAAGCGAACTCGGCACCCCAGGCATCAAATGTTATAGTTCGAGAGGCCAAAAAATATATTATTTTTATTTAATTAAAAAGATATTTATCGTAGTATATTTTTAAATTTATTTTTCTTTTGGCCTAACTATAGGGCTTCACAAGCCATAAGTCAAGAGCATCGTTGTTACCAGTAGCAATATATTAATAATATTAACCCTTTGTTGGATATACAGTATATTATCTATTGTTCATTTGCTTTAAGCAACACTCATCTCTTTTATCTATTAAAACATGAACAGAGAATGAACCTTATAAGAATTATTTTAATTTGTCTCTTTAATAAAAAAAAATTACATAAACTTAATTTAAAAAATAATCACCTGAGAGCCTAAAATGGATCTTAATTCTCATAATAGCCTATTGTTTTCTACGATATTAACAACTTTAATATATTGCTTAGAAATAATTGATTTTGTTATTTTTTATAAAAACTCGTTATCCGAAACATTATCTCAATTCTAATCATTCATTAAAGAAACAATATATAATTTATTTAGTACTTTTCATCTTTTAATAAATCCCAAAAGACTCTCCCCTTATCTCTTATTGAATTATGAAGAATCGGATAAAAAAAATATTTTTCATAGAAAGGTCATATTATTCACATCCCAGATAACCCAGACGACGACAGACAGACAAACAACACGTTAACATCTTAAGTAATTTTTACTAAAAGGTCTAGTACGTGAAATGGTGATGATGTCTCTCTCTTTCTTTTATTTTATTTTTATTTATAGTATAAGAAAATCGTTTTATTAATTTTAATAAATTAACTTATTCATATGCAAATTAATAATTTTATAATTATTATTTTTTAATTAATTATGACCCTTTTATTTATAAAAAGATAAATATTGCAAAAAAAAAAACTATTTTCAAACTAACATGAGTTGTAAAGTTAATTAAAATATTAAAATTTATATTCAAATCTAAGTTATGATTATGTACCCGTGTATAAACATTATATTTCATAATATGTTTCAATATTGTTTATTAAATTTAACATGTGATAAACAATATTGAAAGAGATTATAAAAATAATAGTACAGGGTCATTCCACGTCAGTTCAACCAGGCCATTTCACCCATAATCTCAGATTTTTATGAAACTTGGTATGTTTGTTCTTATATATAGATAGTAACAGCACCAAATTTCAATTTTTTATCTCACTTAGTTTTCGAGTTATGGCACTTTAAAGTTTTGATTTTTTCAGCTTGGCTATGCCAAACAAAATGTGACATGGAAGAGAAAATAATTTTCATTTGCTTATTTGACACCCAATCTTGATGAAATTTTTTGGTAGGTTCTTTAAACAATAAGGAATTAGAAAAAAATATATCACGAATCTAAGTTAATCCTAAAATATAAAAAAAAATTCATATTGTTGATTTTTTTAGTTGTGAAAACGGAAACATGCTTTAGCGCTAAAGCCAATATCTCCAAAAGGGAATGAGATATTCAAGAAATTTTTTTCTAAATAATCTGCATGAAATGGGCTTTAATTTAGTAAAATAAAAATTTTGTGTATTTTGTTCCCTCTATTTCTAAAATCCATTGCAAGTTTGAATATATAGTTTTACATGTTAAAAGGTTTCAAGTCAAAATGAAAATATACATTTTAAAGAGCATCTAAAAAATAATTGATTTATGAATTTTAATAAAAATCGTTGAAGCAAATTTTGAGAAAATTGGAAAAAACTGAAAAAGTACATCAGTAAAGAACAGTACTTTTTGGCCGATTTTGTTCAAAAGCTTATTTTGAGTGTCCGGGAGGGTACCTAACTTAAATATAAAATTTCAACCTCTTAGCTCAATCCTTTCATGATTTCAAATGGACACTGTGTGTGTGTCTGCTTAAAACTGAACACAGACGAAAACACAATCAATTCAATTGAAAGCATGAAAGGATTGAGCTAGGAGGTTGAAATTTTATATTTAAGTTAGGTCCCTCCCGCACTCAAAATAAGCTTTTGAACAAAATCGGCCAAAAAGTACTAGTTCTTTACTGATGTACTTTTTCAGTTTTTTCCAATTTTCTCAAAATTTGCTTCAACGATTTTTATTAAAATTCATAAATCAATTATTTTTTAGATGCTCTTTAAAATGTATATTTTCATTTTGGACTTGAAACCTTTTTAACATGTAAAACTATATATTCAAACTTGCAATGGATTTTAGAAATAGAGGAACAAAATACACAAAAATTTTATTTTACTAAATTAAAGCCCATTTCATGCAGATTATTTAGAAAAAAAAATTTCTTGAATATCTCATTCCCTTTTGGAGATATTGGCTTTAGCGCTAAAGCATGTTTGCGTTTTCAAAACTAAAAAAAATCAACAATATGAATTTTCTTTTATATTTTAGGATTAACTTAGATTCGTGATATATTTTTTTTCTAATTCCTTATTGTTTAAAGAACCTACCAAAAAATTTCATCAAGATTGGGTGTCAAATAAGCAAATGAGAAATTATTTTCTCTTCCATGTCACATTTTGTTTGGCATAGCCAAGCTGAAAAAATCAAAACTTTAAAGTGCCATAACTCGAAAACTAAGTGAGATAAAAATTGAAATTTGGTGCTGTTACTTATCTATATATATAGAACAAACATACCAAGTTTCATAAAAATCTGAGATTATGGGTGAAAATTTTTGATTTTTTTGGTTGATTTGACGTGGAATAACCCTACAGGGTGGCTAGTAGGTCAGAGAGCTTTAATAGGAAAGAGAAAACTTTAATAAAATATTGTATTAATAACACCGGGGACTGTGAACATTTATGAAATTGAAAAAAAAAAAAAATTGGAGTTACTCTTCGTTTGAATAAAACTATTGAATAAACTGGATTATGGCCGCGTGTCTTTGCAATAAACTAGCGGCTCCACCAACACTCGGTGGACTACCAGTGTTACAACACATTGTTTATTACTTTTTTTTTAAATTGAATTAGAATTAAATTTACATAGAAATGTATGGTCTAAAATATTCCTCCAGTTTATTTAATAAATTACAATAGGGGTATTCATGATCTTGTGTTTTGTCCTAAATGTCTTAAATCGTAAACAGTTTAGCACAAAAGTTAACGAACGGACCAAAAATAAATTTATTCTATGTCATATTTGATGACTAGTGGTGGAGCGCCTATCGGTGAAATCGAACAACATTCATAACCTACTAAAAGTCTTTTTCTTTTTTAAAATTGTCTCACATATCTCATTCATTTTTATGTTTAAATAAATAAATAAGAGAAACAAACAAAATAACACACTAAACACTTGAAAACAAAACACAAACTGAACAAACACTTTTTAGGTTAGAATATAACTTTGACATTTCTAAAGGCGGGAATAGATTTACAACATACGACACCGATATAAGAGACCTGTGGCCGTCGTATGTACTATTTAGCAATACGAGAGGTAAATGTCTTAAGTCGTATACTCAAATAAGACATAGGAGACTTTTAAGACGATAGGACGTCGTATATACAAGATCATGAATACCCCTAGTATCTCTAAGAACCGGTTGCTTGATGTATGGGTAGTTAGTGGGAGTCTATGTTAAGTTGCTTTTTTTTACTTTCTCTTACCTATGTATATATGTAATATATATATAGAGAGAAAGTATTGGATTCATGTCAAAAATTCGATGTCGAGATTTTGATGGATCTTCACGTTTTGAGGTCCCCTGAATCCAAAAAGTGGTTTTCGCGACATGGTCTGTCTGTGTGTGTGTGTGTGTGTGTGTGTGTGTGTGTGTCTGTCTGTGTGTCTGTGAACAAAATATCTCAAGAACGAAAAGAGCTAGGAAGTTGAAATTTTATATTTAAGTTAGGCACCCCCATGGGACGTGACACGAAGCTTTTGAACAAAATCGACCAAAAAGTACTAGCACTTTACTGATTCACTTTTTCAGTTTTTTTCGATTTTCTCAAAATTTGCTCCAACGATTTTTTTTTAAATTCAAAAATCAATTATTTTTTAGATTCTCTATAAAATGTATATTCTCATTTTGTGATTGAAATCTTCTGAAGACCACTTTACTCTTGTACTCCATAGAAAAGATAGGAGAAATGGTTGCCATGGTATCAAAATATAAATATTTTCCCATACTTATAAATTTTACATCTTGAATTCAATTGTACCCTACTGTCGGAAACTAAATACATGTCGACACAAAAAATCTGGTGTGACAAGCACAGTACACAACTTTCGATTACCGAAGGTAAGAGAAAGTTGTGTGCTGTGCGCCAGTCACACCAGATTTTTTTGTAATACAAAAACCCTCTTCAGTTTTATTCTTATAGTAAAATATACGACATCTCATCATTTTATTGATAAAAGAAGTAGATATATTTGTTATTTTTATTTTGATTCAACTTATTTTAACAATAAAATGATGAGTTGTGATATATTTTACAATAGGTAGAAGGTTAGGGCCTCTTGCATCGGACGTAGCCATTTTAGTTTCAATTTGCAGCAATCTGCAATCTATCCCTTTTACTTTCTCTTACTCTATATATGAAATATATAGAGAGAGAAAGTATTGTTTTTTTTTTTTTTTTGTTTTTTATTCTTTTTTTTAGTAAAAACACTCACACTTTTTTCTCATTCACACTCACATTCACACAGACTTTTCGGCAACTCAGGCCATTTAAGACTTTTAGACGATAACCGTTGTAATTAATATATATATTGGGGGTTCAGGCATTTCTATTTAAGCCATCTGATATCCAAATGGCTTAAATAAAATCATCGGACTGTTTTTTTTTTTTGTTATTATTCATTTTATGTCAGTCTGGATTATATTTCTAGAATAATGTGGCAAGGTGTTGAAGTTGATTATTTAAATATTTTCTAATATCCAAGTTGAAACTATGTTCAAAGGTCGGCCAACTGCATCTGGCGAGATGAAGTTAACTTCAGATTTAGCTAACGCATTTCAATTTTTAAATTTTGGTAAAAAAATTAATTTTTTTAAAATTAATTATTTTATAATATTTATTTAAATTAATTTCAATTTTTATTTTTAATAATTTTTATAAGTTGTCTTTATTAAGTAGCTAGCTTCAAAAAACCCTTATTACTGAAAAGAGTTTGTTCCCTGGAAGTGGGTTTCTGCATTACACACTAACAATAGATTAACTAACTACCTATAGGCGAATCAACTGGCCCTAAGAGGGGTACATTGGAATAAGTTTTTTTATAAAAACAAGATGTTGCACTTTTTTTTTTGCTCGCGTACTTATTAATCGTCAGATAATATTTTTTTAATTTTAAGGATTGTAAGATAAGCATATAAAAAACACTTCGACTCATTTCTGACCTTTCTTAATTAAAGAACAGCCAGCATCCTACAGACAAGAACCTTAAGTTTAGACAACAAAAACTATTGCCTCAAAAGTTGATCCCTTTCAATTTTTTTAAAAATGACTTTTGGTTGACTAAATACAAAGTTCAAATCCCTAGGTGGCGGTGAACAGTGGCGCTGACAGTACTGTCAAAAGTATAAAAAATTATCAAATCATCATCTAACTCTCATTTGTTGATAAAACAACTTCAGATATATATAACGTTTGAATAACTTGTAGTTCTGAGAGGGCGGTTTGTTTTTGTTTGTATAATCTCTTCAGAAGTGATGAAAATGTAAATGAAAATGGATATAAGAAGAATTGGTAGAACAACAATAAGAGTTAATTATCATATCCCTAAAAGGCTGAAAAAATATTTTAACATAATGTATCCAGTCTAAAAGATTAAACTATCGTATTGAGTAGTGACCGAAGTCAGATCTCATAATCCTCGAATCAAAGGTTCAATTCTAGCTTAAATCAATCCGATAATAAATAGATAAATGTTATGCCATTGTCTATATTGACATAAGGATTAGGCTAATAATATCCTAAATAGCCCTATCTATAGCTATAAGCTCTGAGCTCCACGATGTAAAGGTAACATTATCATTTATTTAAAACGACACTCCTTTTCCTAAAAGTTGATTTCATCAATACGAAGAAATAGGAAATTTTTTATCCTTATTAAAGAGGTTTTTGTAATTCAAAGTGAATATTCCATGAATGCAAGAATTGTTCCACGTACTAGCATCGTTTGATTTATCTTTTTATTGTGTCTCTCCTATGCAAATATGATGCAAATAACATTAAAGCCATTTAGGCACGTGTGTTATGTGAAGTGGTTTGTGGTTGTGAGTTTGGGTCTGGGAAAGCCGCAGGCGGCGGCTTTGATTTTATCAGAACCTCTCTTGTACAAGGAGTGATATACATTTTTGAACATCGTTTCGAACACTCACTGCAAGATTTAATATTTTAAACAAATGTTTCGAAATATAAACAAAAGGAAAGTTAAAAAATATTTAGCTTTTAATCGCAGATTAATATTACCTCTGGATGAAATGTCTCTTTTTCATAAATTCAAAGTGGAAAAAAGCTTTAATTTAATTATTTTATTTATCAATGCATGAGGAAAAAGAGTCTACGTAATTTATTCCATTTTCATTATATTTATTTATAATATAAAATTGTCTTATTCAGAAAGTGTTTAACAAAAGAGAGCATATCCAACTATCCAACACAGAATGCTTTTAAACAATTACATCACTTTCTTTATGAGAGTGAACAAGTTTCTTTTATGAATTAAAAAACTCATTTCCTTTAAAAAAATAAATATCCTCATTTGCGCACGAGAGCTCATACCAAATATTCATCATTTAAATCTTTCAATCGAACATCCTGCCTTTGGAGAAAAAGTTTTTAATCTTATTTAATTATTTAAAAAAAAAATAATAACATATTACACTTTGAATAGAGCCTAGATGTATTAATAATTTTATACAAACAAATTTGTATTCTCCAGATTTTTGCCAACATGCGAGGGAAAAAAAATTTGAGAAAGAATATCTGAAATTTTGGCGTAGTTAGACAAGTTTTCAAAGTGAAATTCAGATAAATCCTGTAAAAAAAGTTTTGCAACTTGCCAATTTTTTATTGTCTAATTAAAAAAATATGGTTGGCTAATATTTATTTAATTTTTCACGAAGGAATTACAGGTGAGAGGGATATTTGCAAAGTGAGAAAAAAAAAATTCTCGATCATATTCTTAAACAGGTTTAATGTTAAAAGTATAAACCATAAGAGGATCCGTATATGATTCGCCGATCCTTAAGTAATAGGTTGCTAATCGTGCCGATTCGCTACATGGCGGCTCAGCAATGGAATTATCCTCACAAGGCAAACTGAGAGTTGATTAATTGTACCCAAAGGTTAGGTTGGTTGGTCTCCTACGAACGTGATACTCGGCCATTTTCTAAACATTCATATATCATATAGAAATTAAATGCTCTCCAAAGAGTGTGTTATTTTTTGCAAATTTGCAAATACCAACATATAAATTAAATAAATACGTAACCGAAGTACAAGCTTTTTAAGTAATATGAAAAAGACCTGCGGTTATAATTCAGAGGTGCTAGTGAAATTTTGATTTTCTAATCATGATACACAGTTTTTGCCCAAATTGAATGGATCAATATATAGAACACAATAATTTAGACCAACAATAAAGAATTTTAAATTTAAGTTAAAATGCCACCAGAGGAGCATGATGCTTGTTGGGAGGGAAGAGGGAGAAAGCTAGCATAATGGAAGCAGAAGAAATGATACCCTTAGCTCGGGTAAAACAAGACAAGAAGATATGAGCTCCTGAGTGGTAGGCTAAAGACGGCTTGATTTAATTATTATTTCAAGTAGTCAAAGAACTTCTTATTTTTTCTAATATAGCCTATATTGCTATAATTGTCACGTGGCTTGGAAAACGTTACAATTAATTTGGTTCACCTTTACATTTCAACAAAAAAAAGCTTTGTTCTGATTTTAAAGAGCTTCGCTCGTTACGCTCAATAAAAATTTGCCCGGAGGTATTTGATATCCTTTCATTTTAACTCCAGCTTTAAGATTTCAATTTTATCCTTATAATAAAAATTTATGGAGATTGAAAAAAATAAATCTAAATGACTAATCTGGGTTTATTTTCTTATTAATAACATCTTTAAAAAATTTCAGGTTATAATATCTCTGTTTCAATGATAATAATTTTTCGGATTATGGAAATTCGTTTCGCCTGTCATAATTACACTAAGTTCATTCAGCTACGCCTTAAAAAAAGGTATTTAGGTTCTTACTTACCACCTCTTAATGAATAATAGCCTAATAATATTTATTACTTTTACTCCGCCTCTTTTACTTAAATTTATTTCTAGTTTTTAAAAAAAGAGTTAAAGCTCATTTGTTATTATTTAAAAAAAAAATACTTAATTTCCGGCAAACTGTGGTTAATTAGTTTAAGAACATTATGATCAGTTCAGTTTCAGATATATTGATAGATCGTTAGATGTAAAAGTATAATTAATACTTTGTGACTGTATCTAAATTTCAACTTGAAGAAGGTCATAGAACGAGTGGACAAAACTTTGTATTAATATCTGATACAAATAAACCACAGTTTAACCATAATCAAGTATTTTTACATAGATTTATTCCAGCACTCTTTGAAAAAAAAAAAACTAAAAGAATCTTATTAATGGTAAAAAACTTATTATAACTTTATAATTCAGGCATAAATTAATTTGAGACATATTAAAGAAAAGAAAAAAATAGGAAGAACGCAGGGCCGTAACTAGGAGGTTTGTTAGAGTGGGCAAA
>JAKCPI010027229.1:0-39487 GCA_023213315.1 Euborellia annulipes
TAAAAGAACAATAACCAACAAAATAATTTTTATTTGAAAAGCTGCTATAAAAAAAATCAAATTTTCCTGTTTAGAGGGTCAAAAAGTCGATATCGAGATTTTGATGGAAATACATATTTAGAGGTCCCACCAAAAAAATGGGTTCCGAAAAATGGTCTGTCTAAACAAAATATCGCAAGAATGAAAGGAGATAGAAGGAAGAAATTTGATATTTAAGTTAGGTCCCTCCCTGCCACTTAACACGAAGCTTTTAAACAAAATCGGTTAAAAAGTACTAACACCAGGGCCAGCGCAAGCTATTCTGCCGCCCTAGGCAAGATATTTTTTTGCGCCCCCCCCCCAAAACTTTAAAAATTTAATTTACCGCCCCCTCCTTAAAATTTTCCCTGATCTCAAAAATTTTTCTGCGAAAATTTTTTCCCGTGTGCCGCCCGCGGAACATTTATTTTACCTTTTTTTTTAGAGACGCTAATTTTTGCCGCCCCGGGGACCGAAATTTTTTCCCGTGTGGAGCCCCCGGAACCAAAATTTTTTCCCGTCCGGAAAAATGTTTTACCTTTTTTTAGAGAAGCTAATTTTTGCCGCCCCCGGAACCGAAATTTTTTCGTGTGCCGCTTGCGGAACCAAAATTTTTTTTTATTTTTCCCTTTTTTGGCGCCCTCTCCAGGTTGCCGCCCTAGGCGGCCGCCTAGTTTGCCTAGTGGACGCGCCGCCACTGACTAACACTTTACTAGATTTTTTTTATTTTTTCATTTTCTTAAAATTCTCTCTATCAATTTTGATTAAAATTCATAAATCAATTATTTTTTAGATTCTCTTTAAAAAGTATATTCCCATTTTGCCCTTGAAATCTTTTGAAGAATACTTTACTCTTGTATTTCATAGGAAAGATAGGAGAAATAGTTGCCATAGTAATGAAATATAAATATTTTTTTATGTTTATAAAATTTACATCTTGTAATATAATACATTGGCGGAAAGCCCTCGGGCCTTGGTGTAGTGGGTAGTGTGCTGGTTCTCTATACCAAGGGTCACGTGTTCGGATTCCAGACAGTGAGATGATTTTATTTAAGCAATTTTGAATACCAAATAGCTTAAATATAATAATATATGGCTGAACCTTTAATAATATATATATATATTAATAAAAAATACGGTCTCGTTTAGTCTTATATGGCCTGAGTGACCGAAAAGACTGTGTGTATGAGTGTGTGGGAGGGGGCGGGGAAGTGTGTTAAAAAAATATTGGTAGAAACTAAATATACTGTAGATCAACACAAAAAATCTAAAATCTGGTGTGAAAAGCAGAGAATACAACTTTCAATTAGGTAAGAAAAGTCCTTATTTCAAAGAAATTATTCAAATAATTATTTCAAAATCAAGAAAATTTTATGAAGAATAACAAATAGATATTTTTTTGTGAATATCCCAGTTAAATTATTTTATTTCTTCACTTAAAAAAATAATACATTTCCAGTTTGTGTTTTGAAAAGCGCACATGTTAGTCATTCATTCATAATTTAAGCAAGGTGTTGTATAATAAATATTCAAAATGTTGCCGGATCAGTTTAATTAAATTTATTAAAAACAAGGTCAAAAAAATATCTTAATTTAAATAAACGCAAAATATTTTGACAATGTCCATTGACATGTATTTCCCAATCAAAGGGAATGGGAAGTTGGAAGTTGACATCGCCCTTCCGAGTCCGAAGACAATCAACTATTAATAGTCTTAGCTCGGTTCCTAAGGCGATGCCTAATCTTGAGACCTTCAACGGACACACCTTGCTTCGTATCCGAATTTACAATGGAAATTTTCTATACTTGAATTCATTTCTTCATAGGTACACATTATTTTAAATTTAACATTCGTTTGTTTAAGGTTGTTCGGATAGTACATCGTAAGTCATAATAGAATCTAAATTTTTTTTTAAATAAAATTAAAAATTTGAATGCCAAAATTCCTTATTATAATTTAGTCGTGACCTATCATAGTTTATAATTGGATTAAGTTAATAATTTAATTACCAAAAATAATAAATGAATGACTTTCGACTTGAGCAGTATTTCACGTAATATAGATCTGGCAACATTGCATTCATCAGCTATCTATTTTAAATCTTAAACGCCTTAAATTTTATTTTATTTAATATATTACAATGTTTAATGCAAATCAGTTTAAACACAATGGACGATTTGCGAGAAAAAATATTGTAAAATTGAAAAAAAAAATGTATCTGACATAGAGATAAGACACTTATGCTATGCGACGTTGCCAGGCTGGTCTGACTCTCGAGAATTCATTATTTTTAAATATTGGCGACTGTCATTTTGGAGAATTTTTTGACTTTCTTGTTAAAATATCTTTAAAAGCGGTCGGCAGAAACTTTTGATTTTATTTTTAACATATTCCTCGGAAGTGAATTAATAAAATGTAAGTTTTTTTGTTTTTGTATCATTTGCACAGATGCCTATATAATTCGATATGTGTGCGTTTCGTCGTTATTCCCCATAGGCTACATGTTAAATTTCAATTTTTTAAAAATTAATTACACGATAACCCTGTGTCAGATCTGCTTCAAAATTTTATTTTATACGTATTTGATAGTGATTTATAACATATTAAAAAATTAGCTTTTAATCTACGAAAGTGCTTTAATGTCCGAACAACCTTAATACAAATGAAAGAAAGACTTCATTCTGCATTCAGAACAATCTAATATTGAATAAATTATAAATTTATTTTATACTTTTACATACAATTAGAAGTTGTGGATAAATAATTGTGAAATTCAAGAGAAATTGAATATGAATCTGGAAATAATTAACAAATATTTGTTAATCTTTCACTTGAGATAACAAGAGGGAACATTTGAGGGAATAGGGGAAGTGATTAAATACTCTGACATGTGTCAGAGCAACAAGTAATGGTGTTTACAAACAGGTGTTCAACATGGGCGAATGCATATAAACATTTATTATATAAACATAGTATATAACATAATCGAAGAAACTAATTAATGGAAAATGAAAGCACGTGCTTATTTAAAGGGTTCGAAACATTTTAGTAAATCGATATAGTTGTAATATAATGCAAGGGAGATTATCAGATTGATTTATGCGTTATTTTTTTATCATATATAAAAGAAGGGTGATATTGTAAACAAAAAAACTTTAAATAGAAAATAGAAATTATAATATTTTGTTTGTGGGAAAACTTTTCACTATTTCCAATTAGGCTAACTGGAAAATATAAATTTAAGTTTATTCAATATCATATGAATATTTTATTTGATAATAAAATTACATTAATAACAATGGGGGATTAAGATTCTACTACTAGTAAGGTAGGGAGGTGCTGACAAATGTCAATATTGATAGTCCTACGGGGCGTGGGTTCGGATCTCAGGCAGTACGATTAATATTTATTTACCAATACCAATATCTATATATCGTATTTATTGTTATGAGTAATGTTTAAAGTCTATATGACCTGCTCTATATGCTCTATATGCTTCTCCTTTTGTTTTTATTTTCTTCCTGGCTGCATGTGACTATTGGTCATTATAGGTCTTCGGACCTTATGCACCCATTCCAAAAAAAAAAAAAAAAAAAAAAAAAAATGACCAAAGATGGGGGGGGGGGGTCAAAAAGACTAAAAAAAAATTCTACAGTATACCTATCACAATTGTTAAAAAAATTAAATGGACCGTTTATTTTGAAAGTGGTGTAAGTCTATTTTCTATTGTTTCGAGAAAATGAAAGGTTAGCATATCTGTTTATGTTTAATAGGAAAGAGGATGCAGCCAAATAATTGAGACTCTATTTAGTAATAAACACTCTTTATTGGGACACTACTTTTAAAATAAACGGTCCAAATGTCTAAAGAATTAAAAAACAAAACAAAATGAAGAATTGAATTAATAAATATTCGGTTATATGTTTTTCTTAAAAATAAATGAGTTTTTATTTGAGTAGATTAACTGTTACTAATATGATTACGAAATAATTTACATAACTGACCCAGACAGAGGAGGAGATTTATGAAATTTAAAAATCTTTTTTCTAACTCTCCTTCACAGACAAAATTTGGTATAACTTGTTTGATTGGAAACTTACTTAGATGGGGATTTTTGACTATTTTTCTGGACCAACATTGTAAGACTAAAGTCGTCTATAGGTGTGCAAAACTTACATTGATCAGAGACAGAGTAACATTACTATATAATATAGACTATGTAAATTAATTTTATATATAAATAGATGATTATTATTTTAATATTTGTAGCAAAGATAATAATTGACATGTCTTTATTTGGTTATTGATTTCTAATTGGAAGTTAAAAAGATTCGTCACGATCAGGTCATCATGTGCACATGATAAACAAACTGCGTATATGACGTCATACCTGCGTGACTCATTGGCGAAACGACGACGTCATAATTGCACAGTTAGCTGCATCATCACTACTTCACCACTTTAACTGAAGACATCATCCAAAGGGGAAAGAGGTCTCCAAGCATGAGATTCACTCTAAATTTATACCATATGATTGTTCTGATTCATTCAATTTATTTATTTGCAAAATGTACTCAGCATTACCTCAATTACATCATTTCAAGCAATGATTTATTATTATAATTCCATCTTCAATTAATATATATTTACAAATTTTCACCAGTAAAGCGGGAAATGTCGAAAGCCAAAATTTACATAAGTCTGAATGAGCATTTGTAAACAAGTAGATTAAAATCTTGTTTGATAGGTGACGCTGTATCCAGGCATCTCATCTGAGTAAAAATTCTATATTTAGTTAATGATCATTTAATAAGTTGTGATGATATAATATATTTTAATTTATGATATTTTGTTGTCCCAAGAAATATAGATTAAAACCGGATATTAGTTAATTTTATTTCTCATTAAACTTTGCATTTATTATTATTTATATTAATATCATATTAATGATTATAAAGTGCCAATTTTTTGCAAGAAAAAAAAATTTATTTGAGAATTAAAACAATTATCAAAATAAAATCCCTATGTCAGTCCTGCTTTGATTTTGTTTTTTAGGAAATTTTAGAAATAAGGGCTCTAATGAAACAGCAAGAGTATGATAATATTTAAAATACGTATGTCGGATTGAAAAGAGAACTTAAAAATTTATTTAGTAAATAAAATAAAACGAATATTTTCTCTTTGTTAATTTAGGGCCTACTGTATGTAGCGAAAGTATTGGAATTTTTATGACTTTTTAAGACTCGCTTTTAATTTTATGTAAAAAATTTGATATCGAAATTTTGATAGAAATACACGTTTTGAGATCCCCTGAGCCGAAAAAAGTTGGTCCCTCAAAATGCTCTCTCTGACTGTGTGTGTGTTGTCTGTAAACAAAATATCTCAAGAATGAAATGGGCTTTCAGGTTGAAATTTTATATTTAAGCAAGGCACCCCCCCTCCCGGGATGTAACACGAAGCTTTTGAGCAGAATCATCCAAAAAATACAAAGAGAAAGTTGAGTAAGCTGTGCGACCATCACACCAGATTTTTATAAATTGGCTCGAAGTGTTTAAAAACTCGATGACCTAATTTTAAAATTTTTTATGCCTAAATGGGTAGTATTAAAAAGATTCTAATAGGTTTTAATTTAAAGCTTAAATATTATATTTTTTCTATATTCATAAAGATCCATAATGAAGTTAAATAATTCTATAATCAGATAAGGAACGAATGCAGATTGAATGTTAATGTAAAAGTAAATATATTTTTCCAATATACTAATAAAAATTTCAATTTATTTTCATTTAAATGAGCAATGATTAATTCTAGAAATACTTGAAGAGATTAAAATAATTTCATCTCTTGCAACCAAGACCTTCATTGCGACATAAGGGGGAAAAAAATATAAATTCATACGAGCCTATAATTAGCGATTTTAATTACTTCTTGATAATGTATGTAATATATTTTTTTTATTATTAATAATTATAGAAATAATTTTAAGACCTCTTCACACTTATTATCATAAATAATCATATTATAATTAGTTTATATTGTGATAAATTTACTTTAATGTTTCTTTGCTAAGAAAACTGAATCATTAAGTTAAAATAAAGAAATAGTATTCATATTTTATTTTTATATATTTCAAAATCAGGAAAATTTTTTTAATTTCCTAGGACTTTTCTTAATAACTGCAACAGAGATTTGAAATAACATCGGTATGAATAAAAGAAAAAAAATTATTCATATTCTAAAATAAATATGAATAGAAAATTGAATAAGAATTTTTTTTAATTTCATAGTTAAATTGAAAATGTCAGCTGAATTTAATGATATTCTTATGGAAAAAAGATTTAGTTTTGATATACGTATTCTTAATTAAAGATTTATAAATATGTTCATTAAATAATGAGACCGCATGGCTATAAATAGCTACGATTATTTTTCAATTAATGAAAAGTATAAATACGTATATTAAATAGAAACTTTAAACCCTATACTTTGGAATTTAATAATTGAGTTGATTCATTTCTTAAAAAAAAATGGAGATTGTAATAAGCAATATGACTAAATTGATTTATCAAAATAGATAATCTAAAATATTTGAATATATATCAAATGAGTCAGAGTAAGAAAACAACATAGTATTTTTGTTTACTTGAATTGCCTATTGTAATTTTAATTGATACATGTATTTTTTAATAATTAATCTTAATAAGATTATTTATTTTTAATTAAATATATGGATAGATTTTGGAAAAATTACTGAAAAAGACAAAAATAAATAAAATTTTTCGATGATAAAATTATTTGATCAAATACTATTATCTTTAATTTTTAATATTCCTAAGGTTATCTTTAAGTTCTTTATACACTTTAGTTTCCTAGTGTAGTAGTTTTGGAATGAATCAACCATATTTAAAGATAAATTATAGGATTAAAAAATTTTAAAATGAAAATAAAAGGAATTTACGAAAACCATTATTTCTCTAAATACATAATGTAATTATTTCTTTAAAACCCTTACATAAAGTTAAGAATTTTGATCAATTTCTATTATTTTTAATTAAAAATATAAAATTATCTTATAACTTTTTTCCTTAAAGGAAAGTAGGTTAACTAACGTTCAATGACAGTTTTCGATGGAAATGGAAATTTATTTATTTTTCTGAATGCGTGGATGCTTATGAATGAAAGTGAGTAAAATGAGTCAGTGTCAGTGAGTGTGAGTGAGTCAGTGTCGCACTATTCGCGGGCTTGCTTGTCAGTTCTACGAAGGGAAAAACGGGAAGGTCGGGCCCGGTTCCCATTCCGGCCCACATGGGTACTAATTATGAATACGAGAGGACTACATGCATGGGCGGGCCCATTCACAAGCTGAAGCCTAAACACATGCGAGCCTAAGGGGCCCTCTTGGTCCAGTGTGGGCGATGTGGCCTCGCCAGTTACACTGTCTGATCTGACATGGCTCCAGGCCAAAGCCACTTCTTGCTCAAGATCTGGATTATTCCAATTCAAAAAAAAAAATAAAAATAAAAATTTTTTATGACCACTATATTTTCATAGTAATAAGAAACAATAACACTTGGCAGTGCCACCCAGGTGTTTGGTCGTCTGCCCAAAATAATTTGTCCGCTCTAATTGCATAAATAATAAAATTTTCAAGTTAATATCTTTTGATTTAAAACTAAAAACAAATTTTGAATTTTTTTTTGGTTGTGATAGAAAAAGCAAGCGTTCCATTTATTTCTTAAGAAATAATCTCATGAAAATTTCAAATGTGTACTGTAACTTAAATAATTTATTTATCACTTAAGCGAGAAATTAGGTCTTTTTCTTTATTATATTAAGATTAAAAAAACTTTAATTTTATTATTTATCTTTTTAAACAATTTAAGCTAATTTAATTTTAATTAGATGATCTAAATTGAGAAGGCGATTAGCGAGAAATAAAGAAGCTTCGCTTTAGTTAAAAGTAATCCAGTTTCAAAACCACATTAAAATTTATCCAACATTAGTGAAGGGATCAGGAATAGACACCATTTTTTATCACCAAGCAGTCCCTGACAGAAACGACTAATGTGTATTATATACAACAATACCGTATTATCACCTGCTGAGAATCATAGTGGCGAAAGTCCGATTCATCAACCGATTCGAGACAGTGCGTTTAAAAGTTTTATAAACATAAAATAAATAGCTAGGCAATAAATGAATAGGCCAGAATCAATAGCAAATAATGGAAATATATTTTCGCCATTTGGGAACTCAAAAGATAAGACCTTTTAACAACGTTTGCTAAGCTTAACTCAAAAATCGAATTTTCGGACTTTCGCCACTATGATTCTCTCAGCAGGCGATATTATTATGAATAATGATTTGTTTATACTTGAAAAATAAATGTTACTATGAGGTGAATTAGAAAAAAGTAAACATCGCTTTTCTTCGGAATAATGACAACTCATAGTCTATATAAATAATAATGGAGGAGTCTAATCGATTAATATTAATTTTCAATAAAGCCTCGCTTTTAATTTTCAAACAATATCGGATATGAAAAGGGGTAAGAGTAATTATTACCTACAATTTTTAAAACACTACTCCATTAGATTGTGACACAAATTATTTAAAATTATAATTTTTTAGCATTTTACATTCAATTATTTAAATTGTCTAAATTTCATAATTTCAAATCACTAAAACCCCATGTTGCTAGATATTATCTCATTATTTAATTATTAGTTGCCGGAAAACCCCAGGTGGTCCTCTTATATGAATAAGGTAATGGTAAATATTAATTTTATAAATTTATATGCCTATAAATAATAAAAGTACAGCGTGGCTTTTGGAGAAACCAGATTTAAAAATATTTTATGGTTACTTTATGAAAGACTTTGTTAATTATTAAAACCAAAACATATTTGGAAATAATGAGGTCAACTGTATAATATTTTTAAAACGATATACGAACCCTTTTAGATAATTAAAAAGAGAAGTGACTAGGAATAAATATTTTTTTTTTCAATTACCTTATGGAAAAATTATTTGAAGAAAAAGAAAGAGATTAGTTGTTCTGACTACGAGTCGATACTTGTCTGTTTGGGAATTTGGGATGGTTTGGAAGCTTCAAGGTTTAATTTGCGGAGGCTGCGGCCTCGCAACAAGAAAGTGGGCTGAAAACTTTGCAAAATATAAACAACACTTAACCATGAACTTGATACTTGAGAAGTTTAGGAAGGCTAAAACAAGTTGCAATGCCACAAGAGCGGTGAGGTTCATCGCAAATGGAAATAAAACAAACAAAGATAGACAAGATAGACAAATTGAGAAATTGCGAGTTAAAATTAGAAAATTTTAGATATTTATGGAAAAGAAAAACCAGTTTTAATAAAATATTGATTTCGCTTCCGCTGACCTTATATTTAATTATTTACAGTCCCATTTGATTATATTTTTAATTATAATTTTCATATAAAATAAAATCCATTCACTAAGGAATGCAATATTAATTTCTACTTTTTATTAGAATATTCAAGTTTATGATGCCGAAATGGAAAGTATTGTGATAAAATATTTCTCCTGAAATATATAATATAAAAAATTCAATAATTATTGATTTCTACCTGGGAAGGGACTATATGCTTTAAAATAGAAGAAAATCGAGAAAATGCATCTTTGAGTAAATATAAACTTTTCTAGCGATTAAATGATGAGCTACTACAACGAAAAAATCTGGTGTGACTGGCGCACAGCACACAACTTTCTCTTACCTTCGGTAATCGAAAGTTGTGCACTGTGCTTGTCACACCAGATTTTTTGTGTCGACATGTATTTAGTTCCCGGCAGTAGGAAATATTTGAATTCAGGTGTAAAATTTATAAGTATGGGAAAATATTTATATTTTGTTACCATGGCAACCATTTATCCATCTTTCCTATGAAGCACAAGAGTAAAGTGTGCTTCAAACAATTTTGAGGGCAAAACGAGAATATACATTTGAAAGAGCATCTAAAAAATAATTGATTTTTGAATTTTAATCAAAATCGTTAGAGCGAATTTTGAGAAAATCGAAAAAAACTGAAAAAGTACATCAGTAAAGTACTAGTACTCTTTGGCCGATTTTGATTAAAAGCTTATTTTTCCGGTCCCGGGGGGTGTTTAACTCAAATATAAAATTTCAGCCTCATAGCTCAATTCCTTCATGCTTAAAATTTGACACACACACACAGACACACAGACACACAGACAGACCATGTCGCGAAAATCACTTTTTTGGATTCAGGGGACCTCAAAACGTAAAGATCCATCAAAATCTCGACATCGAATTTTTGACATGAAACCAATACTTTCTCTCTATATATATATTACATATATACATAGGTAAGAGAAAGTAAAAACAATCAAAGAAATGTAGGACTAGTTGAAAATATTCAATATTAACAAATTGAAATTACTTTCTACCAAATACACACTATATTTTAATAATGAGAACTTCTAGAAATAATTTTCTATTCTCTAATGAAAGTATTGTTTTATTTATTTTTTATATAAATTTTAATGTAAAAATCTGGTGTGACTGGCGCACAGCACACAACTTTCTCTTACCCTTCGGTAAGAGAAAGTTGTGCACTGTGCTGTTCCACCAGATTTTTTGTGTCGAGATATATTTAGTTTCCCATAGCACCTTAGTTTCAAACTTGCATTTTAAATGTTGACTGCTTGAAATAAACTATGGTTATTTTTCAAAATTTTAATCTCATATTTGGACATTTTATACACAATATAGATTCGTAAATAAATACAAAATTTCATAAGAATTGGAAAAAAAAATTTTAAATGTGTAAAAAGTTCCAAAGGGGACCCCCTTTTGAATCGAAATTAACATACAAATCCCTATAGGAAATTAACATTGGCCAAATGCGAAGATAAGGTAGAAAAATTTAAAACGCGTAGAAGAGAGAAGATAGTTTTGTGGAGAGAGAGATATGTTTTCTCCGAAAAAAAAAATGGGCGTTTAAATATTAATTGATTTTTAATCTAATAAAAAGAAAAAGATTTAAATTCGGTTACCATGGCAACCATTTATTTCTCCTATCTTTCCTATGAAGCACAAGAGTAAAGTGTGCTTCAAACAATTTTGAGGGCAAAACGAGAATATACATTTGAAAGAGCATCTAAAAAATAATTGATTTTTTGAATTTTAATCAAAATCGTTAGAGCGAATTTTGAGAAAATCGAAAAAAACTGAAAAAGTACATCAGTAAAGTACTAGTACTTTTTGGCCGATTTTGATTAAAAGCTTATTTTGTCGGTCCCGGGGGTGTTTAACTTAAATATAAAATTTCAGCCTCATAGCTCAATTCCTTCATGCTTAAAATTGAACACACACACAAACAGACAGACAGACAGACCATGTTGCGAAAACCACTTTTGGATTCAGGGGACCTCAAAACGTGAAGATCCATCAAAATCTCGACATCGAATTTTTGACATGAAACCAATACTTTCTCTCTCTATATATATTACATATATACATAGGTAAGAGAAAGTAAAAACATTAGTAATATGAATGGAAAGAAAACCAATTTCGACAATCCCTCTAGCTTACGTTTAAATTTGGGGATGAGAGACAAGAATAACAATAAGGGAGTAGTTAGCTTTTTTTCTCTCCTGATTCATTTTGAGTCCATTGCAAACTACACAGGAGCTGTGTGAATGAGCTGAGAGAGATAAACAAGAGAAAGAATTTGCGCACCTTTTTTTTTACTTTCTCGTATATAGTATATAAAGAGAAAGTATCTGTATTGTAATCGTCGAAAAATTCGACTTGGAGATTTTGATGATTCTCCACGTTTTAGCCCTCCCTGAGTCCAAAAAAACCATTTTGGACTTTATGTCTGGGTGTGCGTGAACACGATTGCTTAAAAACGCTAGTAGCCAGATCGATGGAATTCTGTATATACTCTTTACACTAAAATTATAGATATCTATCAACTTTTGGAGTAAATACGTCACTTGGAAGTAGTGCTTTACCTAAAGTTTTTTCAAAAATTTTGAAATTTTCAATTTTTTTGTCATATTATGATAAATTAGTCTATTTTAAAAGGTTTTTATTCTTTGACATTTTTTCGAAAACTGAATAGTTTTTGAAATAAACAACGGAGAAAAAGACATTTTTAGTTAACTTAAAAAAAAAATTCAAACAAAATCACACACACAGACCTAATTCCAAAAGAATATACGAGAAAGTTTTGGGGAAGTCATTCCCGATTTTTATTCCATTGCTACTCTACTTTTGAGGATTCCTTTCAATATTTAAATCACTCCTAGAAGATTAAAGAGAGTGACAAATGTCAATATTGATAATCTCAAAAGCAAAGAGAAGTGGGTTCGGATTAGACATGGGTGATACTGTATCAATCTGATATTTTGTATCAGGTATGAAAAAGTAACAGAAAGTCATAATGGGTGCGAGCAAAAAATATCAGGTATTTGAGTAACAGCTACTCAGGCATACTCCACTAGACTCGTACTGGGTTTCTCGCGCTTGCGCATTGATCAAATACTTTCTTTTCACTTTAGAGCGTCGTTTACCCGATACAGTTTTCGTCTCGCCTTTTCTCTCATTCCTTCTCTCTTGCGACCCTCAACTCGCGACGCCCAGCCCCGTCTCTTCTCTCCTGACAGGGCAATTTCGCTAGCTCTGGCGCGCTTTTCGAACGTCATTCCGAATCATTTTTACATTTTTTACTCTACTTTTCTCACTAGGCCCTATAATAATTAAATACAAATATAATTATTACTAATATATTATTTCTCTTTTCTTTAATTTAAGAAAGAGAGGAGAAATGAAAAAAAAAAAAAATTTTAATAAATAAGTTATGTTTTTTTACTTTGAAACTTTTTTATTTAAAAACATTAATTAAAAAAGTAAAAATACAAGTAACTGTGAATTTAAAAACATAATGAACTTCAATAAATTAAATTTCTTTCGCTAGTAAAGAAATTTGTTAATCATTTTTCTAGTGCAGTATATAACATGACATTTTAAATTTAGAGACATTAAAATGTCAGTTCAGTCAGTTTGGAAAACTCTTTAGTAATGAATAATTATAATTTTTTGATTTTTCAAGTCAAGAATATTTATAAATACAGGGGAAAAAAACTTTGAAAAATGTTAATTTAGTCTCTAGTAAAATGACATTTCATTTGGGGTACTCTATTTGACTTTGAAAAATTATTTTTTTAAATTATAAATACAATTTTTAAGTACACCTTGTATATTACTAAAGTATATTTTAATAGTTTCATGTTTATTCTTTTTTCAAATTAAGCAAGTTCTTATTGATAGCTTCACAATGATCGAAGTATCAAATCAGATTTGTGGCTAAATTACCAACGGTTGGAGACCAAGAAAATTACTACTACTACTATGTATCGAATCTGTTACTTGTATTTATGTGAAGTTAGCGTTGCTGAGTGAAATCTGTATCGGGTACAAAAATATCTGGTAAAAATATCGGGTACGAACAAGTACCTGAAACAGCGAGTACCTGGTACAGCAAAATCGCGTATCGACCCATGTCTAGTTCGGATCACAGGCAGTCTGATATATATATATATATTTTTTAATCAATTGGATACCAGTTGGTATAAATAAATGTACTGGATTGCATATATCGATAATAATATATACAAGTTTTCGTAAATTATGGTCTCAAATATCGAAAGATTTATAAAAACCTAAGTCAATTTTATTTAAGATCGAATCATTAAAAATTAGACGCAGGATTTATATGAATTTATTATATCTCATTTAGAAAGGAATAAAATTAAAAGAAGAAGTCTATAATGGAGCAAAGTTAATAAATAAATATTACTTATCTAGTTGACATTTACCTGCAAATGATATTTCCATATATTGGAAATTCATAAAGTATAAATTGACAATGAATATTAAGTATCTATATTTGAATATATAATATTATTATAAGACTATTTATACATATTTAATGAAAAAAAAATCTCGAAACACCTTTAAAAAATAAATCCTTTCATTCAAATGAAAGAACAAATAATAATAATAAAATACAATAGGTAGGATGTGGGCGGAGGAAATGACATTCTGATTCATTTTTTTTATACGATATTTGTTAGCTAAAGTCGTCAAATAAGCCACAAGTGAAAGAGAAAGAGAGAGAGACAAATACAATAAATTCGTCTCGTTCTAGAAATTTTATATTTCACCATGTGTGAATCAGAGAGATACAGATAAATAAATATTCGCATAGTTTATGGGTATGTACCCACACATAATGAACAGCCAGAATTCATTGACGGCTCGCCATTCATAGGCCTGCCTCTAGAGCTTTGGAGGTCGTCTTGCTTCCTTCTCTAGATAATTACTTGCACGAATGAAAATAAACAATTATATAAAATATATACACGCCTAAATAAATCCAAGAGAATTTAATGGAGATAAAAATAAAAAAAAGTACAATATATCCTTTTTTATTATAACCACAAATTAATAATTAAAAACATTCAATTTCTTTCTCTTACCTCTATATATTAACATATTTAGAGAGAGAAAGTATTGGATTCATGTCAAAAATTCGATGTCGAGATTTTGACGGAAATGCACGTTTTGAGTGAATCAAAAAAAGTGATTTTCGCGACAGGGTCTGTCTGTGAACAAAATATCTCAAGATCGAAAAGAGTTAGGAAGTTGAAATTTTATATTTAAGTTAGGCACCCTAAACAAAGCTGGATACCAAATGGCTTAAATAAGAATGCCTGGACCCCAATAAATATATATTAATAAATTATGAGTATCGTTTAAGTCATAAATGGCCTAAGTTGCCGAAAAAACTGTGTATATGTGTGTGTGAATGTGAGTGAGTGGGAAAAAAGTGTTTAAAAAAAAAAAAAAAAGGTTAAACAATATAACTTAAATATAAATTAAAGGGTGTAAGTTTGAAAAAAAAAATTAATAAGTTACTCACAAAAAAAAAAAGCTTCATTTGTCCAAATCCCAAAATATGACGGAGGAGATTGTTCGACGATCCCTGGAAATAAAAACATTTAAGAATTAGAAACATAAAAACTTGAAAATGAAAAGTTCATTTATAAGGTGTAAAATCGTTTTTGTGTAAGTTTTATTTGCTATTGGTTGACTCCTCTACTATCCTATTTGTCATAAAAATTAAAAGATATTTCTCTTATAACAACATTAGTTCTGGGCAAGAGCGGATACAAGAGGAGGGGGGGGTAAAGAGGGTAATTACCCCCCTGAGATTTGAAAAAATATACTTTTTTTCGAAAAAAAAAAAAAAAAAAGGTATTTTTTATGTAATATTTTAAAAATTAATACTTAAAAATTAGCGAAAAAAAATTATATATATTTATATTCTAGCAAACAAGTACAGAATGCGCCTTTAAATTACTGAAATTAAGAAAAAAATGTGTGCTGTGCGACCAGTCACTCCAGATTACCCCCCCCCCCGAGAAACACCTCTGGATCCGCCACTGGTTCCGGGGAGTGAGTGGGAAAAAAGTTGGAGCTCGGATGCTTTTTTTTGAGGGGGGGGGGGGGGAATTGAAAAAAAAAACTAAAAAAACTACATCAGTAAAGTACTAGTACTCGAAGTTTTTTAAAGACGAGTAGGGATGTGGTATCGAAAACAAGTATCAATACTTGTACTTGATAACGTATCGAAAGGAAATAATTGATACCAGTAGGGTCTCAGAAGAAAAGAATCTATGCCAATTAGTTATCGAGTATTTCACATTTAACAGTAAATCCAAGAGATGCAGTATAAAATATAAATTCTTTTCATTTTATATTCATTTTATGTCATATAAATCAAGCAAAAAAAGAATCAATAGAAGGATTGATTCTATATTTATTCTATATTTCATAAAAATACAATAATTTAAAATACAAATTAGATAAAAAAGTTAAAAATTAAAGAAGAGTTCACTTCTTTTTGTCGCGGACTGTCCCAAGCCAAGCGAGGGAAAACGAGACTTGGATCAACCAACAATCAGAATGATTCCCTCTTTGTTATTTCTATTTAATTCATCAAAAGGTAGGTTTACCTGGTGATTTCGAGGATGAAAAGAAAGGAGCAGGCATGGAACACTATGAATATAATCAGGTGATGTGTCGGTATCGTGGATTGTTGAGGAAGGAAACATTATTTGATGAGATAAATAGATGTAACAAAATCACAAGCTTCAGGCTTACTGAGGCGGCGACGACAGCGCAGCCACCGCCGCCGCAGTCGTCGTCGTCTTCGTCTCGCAACCGAACAAAGCCGAACTCTCCCGAAGTGCAAGTGTATGTGTAGTTGAAAGAAAGTTTGATTGTTGGATCTATTTTTAATTTCAATAATGAAAATAGCCCCGAGTTTGGCGTAGTAGGTAGCGTGCTTACCTCCTATACCAAACGTCGCGGGTTCGGACCCAGGCAGTCCGATGATTTTATTTAAGCCATTTGGATACCAGATGGCTTAAATAGAAATGCTGAACTCACAATATATATTATCTTACACAACGGTTATCGTAAAGTCTTAAATGGCCTAAGTTGCCGAAAAGACTGTGTGAATGTGTGTGTGAGTGTGAGTGTGAATGAGAAAAAAGTGTGAATAATGAAAATAATATAAAAGAGAAAGATTTTTTTTTTTACTGCGTATACCAAAAGTCGCGGGTTCGGACCCCAGGCAGTCCGATGATTTTATTTAAGCCATTTGGATACCAAATGACTTAAATAAGAATTTTTTTTTAACAAGACATGTGAGTGTTTTTTATTGATGAGGCCAAACATCCCATGGCCCCCGGGAATCGAACCCAGGATCTCCGCTTTCCGGGGCATAGGCGTGCTATCCATTGCACCAGGCCACCGGACCCTCGACCTAAGAATGCCTGGCACCTAATATGTATATTAATCTCTATAACGGATATCGTAAAAGTCTTAAATGGCCTAAGTTGCCGAAAAGAGTGTGTGTATGTGTGTGTGAATGTGAGTGTGAATGAGAATAAAGTTAAAAAAATAAAATAAATTTTAATCACACCAGATTTTTTGTGTCGACATATTTAGTTTCCGACAGTACGGTACATTCGAATTTCAAGATGTAAAATTTATAATATAAACATGGGAAAATATTTATATTTTGTTACCATGGCAACCATTTCTCCTTTCTTTCCTATGAAGTACAAGAGTAAAGTGTGCTTCAAACAATTTTGAGAGCAAAATGAGAATGAAAGAATTTTAATATGCAAGACTTAATGTTATATATTCTTTACAAGAACTTTTTAAATTGCATTACAATTGATCTATTATACTGTTAAACATTTAATACTATCTCTATTATACTATTAAAATTTTATTAAAGGAAAAAACTTGTGCATTTTAAATTATTTAATTTATATTTCGCATAAAACCTCGCCTCTATCATTTCATCTCTGATAGCCACTAATTTAAAAATATTCAAGTTGATAATTGAATCGTTTATTTCAGAAACCACCTAAGGGACAAAATTTCAAAAAATGTGTTTTTGGTGCTAATGTACAATTTAAAGGTAAATACATCTTTTAGTGCCGAAATACCCAATGTTCCTCATCAGCAATGCTATTTGGCAGCTTTGAAAATAATCCGTTCATTTCAGAAAGAACCCAAGCGCCGTCGCTTAGGTTATTCTGTAGTCTACTTGTATTTTTCGATTAAGGCATAGTAAAAACACTTTTTTATACTTAAGTGTGTCTGTTACTTATCTTTGATACCAAAACAGGTAAAAACTAATAGCTTGACTTAATTTCAATAATAATTTTAAAAAAAATTTTTTAATTTAATTTTTTTGGATACACTCATTTATTGCAGAAACCACCTAAGTGCAATTTTTTCAAAAATTAATTACTCAAAAACTTAAAGGAAAAAAAATAATTTTTTAAATAGATTATTCCAATAGCATGTTTTTGATTTGGTAAAAAAATATTTGAAGAAGACTAGACCTATACTTAAGCTGCAAAACAGTTTTTTTTTAGTTTTCCGAAAGTTGAAAAAAGCGCACTTAGGTGGTTTCTGAAATAAACGATTCAATTAATCCTAATTTCAAAAAATTCCATGCTGTAAATTTAAAAAAAATTTATTTTAAATACACGTATATAAACATTACAAAATCTAACATCTTCATAAGAAAATTATGAATATTTAATTGATATACAAATAAAGGAAATGAATGTAGAATTTTTATAAAGGATCGATGGCAATTAAATTAATATATAGATGATTAATCTTTTGTCGTTGTGAGTCATTGAGATCATTTTTTTGCTTTGATTTAATTTAAGGAAAAAAGGTAATTTTTATTTCGACACATATTATAATCAAATAATCTACAAAATACAAATTTAAAGTAATGTAAAAAGTTTTTCTCGTATTATCTACCTTTTGTACTCATATCTTCAATTTTTTTTCAGTTGACTAAAGAGATGGGAGTTTTCTAAAATTTATTAATATTATAATTTTAATGTAAAATGACTATAATTATTAAGCGATTGTTTAATTTTTTTTTGAATCTTTGCAAATTGAAATACAAATTAAATTTATGTAATATTTTGAATATTTTAACAAGAACTTAGATAAATGTTAATTTATCTTCATTTTGAACCACACCTGTATTAATCAGAGAGAAGAGACTATATATAAAAAATATTAATTAATGATTATCTTATTATATAACAAAACTAAGTATATTTTTTTTTTAATCCCTTGGTGTTAAGTTTTCGCTGGAAGATTGTGTCCATGAGAATTCTCTCCATTATGAGATACTCATTTCCATTTCATTGTTCAAGGCTGATTTTAATGATCAGTTTCTTTCCAATAAACTTGTCTTTTAGTTCAACAAAGGTTTAAGAATGAACTCTAATCAATCAATTAATAAGATTTGACTAATCATCATTTTTTTTTAACTCTCTATAATAAACGTCAAAATTTTACTCTTAAATTTTAAAATGAATGAACATTAAGATCCTCTTAATAAAATGCCGTTGCATAATCGAAATGATCCAAAAGGTCACGGTTTGCCTAGCAAAAACCAATTAAATAATTAAATTTAATTTATTGCAATGTTATTACTAACAGCAATTTTGCACTTCAATTCTCATTATATATATAAAAACATTTCAACATGATCGATCGTTCATGTCACTTGATTAGTTGGCAATAGGTCTTTTAATTAATCCGTTTTTTTTTTTTTTTTTTTTTTTTTTTATTTAATTTGTATTTGGAGTCAGAAGATTAATGCACTAAATAATTTGTCAGATGTCTTTGTAAAAAAAAAAAAAAATTGTTAATATTTCATTTGAATTTGCCCGTAAAGACTTGATCATCATTTTCTACTCAAAGTATGTTTTTCAAAAATTTTTTTCCCACTAACCTATTGCCCCTAAAAAATGAATTTATATTTTGAATATATAAGAAACCCCCCTCTTCTCCTCTATTCTACCTTTTATTTTACTTTCTTAATAGTCTCTTTAAATGAGTTTGTAGATTATTATGCATCTAGCTGCTACACTAGGTGGAACGATATATAAGTTTGTGTTGATATTCTTGATATAAGCTTATAACTGAACTCTTTTTAGTAGAAAGATTAATTAATATACATTCATATCAATTTAATTTGATTTATATTCAGATTTAGTTTATTTACATTTAGTTAATTTATCTGCCCTAAATACTGATGAAATTATATAAAATTATTTATAAAATAAGCATTTATAAAACTTTATGAAAGTAATCTAACTCAACGTATTCATTTTTTTTAAATTTAATTAAAGAAGATAAATGTAATATCAGCAAAATAAACAAATTTAAATATCAGCGAAAATTTTGCTTTTTTTTAATGAACCAAAACAGTAACACAGAAATTAATGAATAAGGCCTTATTTACTCCACCTAGAATAGATGCTAAATCTGTTAATAAGCGTAATAATTTAGTTTAGATTATAAATTTAGATTAGAAGGATTTTCATAAAAAAAATTTGTTATATAAATTCAAATAATATGTAAAAAAAAAATCGGGTGTGATTGTCGCACAGCACACAACTTTCTCTTATTCTTCGGCAAGAGAAAGTTGTGTTCTGTGCTTGCCACAGCAGATTTTTTGTATCGACATATGTATATTAAGTTTCCGACAGCACAGTACATTCGAATTTTAGGAAGTAAAATTAATAAGTGTGAGAAATAATTATATTTTGTTACCATAGCAACCATTTCCCCTATCTTTCCTATGAAGTACAAGAGTAAAGTGGTCTTCAGAAGATTTCAATGTCAAAATGAGAATATACATTTTAAAGAGCATCTAAAAATAAGTGATTTTTGAATTTTAATCAAAATCGTTTATTATCGAATTTTGAGAAAACCGAAAAAAACTGAAAAAGTGCACCAATAAAGTACTAGTACTCTTTGGCCGTTTTTGTTCAAAAGCTTCATGTCACGTCCCAGGGGGGTACTTTATTTAAATATAAAATTTCAACCTCATTTGAAAACCACTTTTTTTGATTCAGGGGACCGACCTCTAAACGTGAAGATCCATCAAAATGTTGACATCGAATTTTTGACATGAATCCAATACTTTCTCTCTCTATATATTAACATATAACTTATAGAGGTAAGAGAAAGTAATAAGACTTCCTATACTGGCTGTGTATATTAAATATCGCCAGCTGAGAATCAAACGTGATAAAAAAAAAATTAAGTTTTAGGACAAATTAATAATAATAAATATTAAAATAGGGTGATGATAATTTAGTTAATTAAATATAGGCCCTATAAATAATTCATACAAAATTTGTTGATAATGAGTGGGCTCAAAGTGTTTCGAAACATCAGTTTATTTATTTTTTTTTTAAATTGTATTTGATATATTATCGATTCAATTAAAAATTCATATCCTCTTTAATGATATATCTTAATTTAAATAAAAAAAATCTCATATTTTTAAAAGATGATTTATGTCAGGATATGAGTTCTTGCTAATGAGAATTAAATTTTTTTTATTTCAAGTTGGTTCATAGAGCCTACATCATTTTTCAATTATTAAAGAAAAATCAATGAGAATTTGTTTAATATTTTAATTAGATTAAATGGACCCTGTTATGCAATGGTTTGTCAAAGACCAAACATCGAGTTTTGAGAAAATCAACAATAAAGTTTTTTGTTTACATTGGATTCTATATAATTTTTCTTGTCAATTGTGCAAGTAACATTAAATATAAATTTTTTTAGGACATATTTCATAAAAAATACCATTAATTAAAGCATTTGAAGCAATATTACGTGCTTAACTCAATTTTGAATTTTTTGGTCTTTGACACACCATTGCATAACAGGATCCAAATATTCATAGAATAGAGACTGTTTAGAAATAGTCTAATGTATTTTACAGTCTCATCAAGCAAAAAATTTCTGAAAATTGAAGATTTCCAAAAAAAAAAGACGCTAGAATATTTAAGTCCAGTAAGTCGGCTTTCGCGAGTAGTTCTGGGTTCGACACCTTGTAAGGTTAGTTTGCATGCAATTCCCAGTCTGAGTCACCCTCGTCTTTCTCTAGAAAGTTCGCAAGTCTCTGCATGGAGATTTAAACTACAGTTTTCCTGTATCTTTTCAAATACCTATAAAAGGCATTTTAAATACGTTAGACTAAAATAATACTACACAATTGGAATATATACTTAATACCCTTGATTAAAAAAAGCAAAATAAATAAAGAAAAATTTGTTGTGACTGGTCGCACACCACATAACTTTCTTTTATCAAAGGTAAGAGAGTGAGATTTAAAATTTCAATCTCCTAGCTCTTTTTGTTCTTGAGATATTTTGTTCACAGACACACACACACACACACCGCAGACAGATTATGTTGCGAAAACCACTTTTTTGGATTCAGGGGATCTCAAAACGTATATCCATCAAAATTTCGACATCAAATTTTTGATGACATGAATCCAATATTTTCTCATTACTATATAGATATTAATATATAGGTAAGAGAAAATAAAAATTATTTTATTAAATTTAATTACATAATTAAGATCTTAGCAGGAACAAGTAGATGAAGGCAGCCAGCAAAAAACAAAAACTTTATTTAAATATCGTCGACGTTTCGGGAACGCATCGCTCCCATCTTCAGGACGATAAATTGTTAATGTTGTTTAGATTGATACATGTAGGTCATACAAAATTATAATACAAATTTGCATATATCAGTCAGTATTTTAATCTTGGTCAGTGCTGATGTTTCGGCCCCATTCAACAATAAATTAAGCCTAGGCACCTACTACAATTCTCATAGACAATTAAACATGGTATATGCAAATTAGTATTATAATTTTGTATGACCAACCTACTTGTATCAATCTAAACAACATTAACAATGTATCGTCCTGAAAATGGGAGCGATGCGTTCCCGAAACATCGATGATATTTAAATAAAGTTTTTGTTTTTTGCTGGCTGCTTTCATCTACTTGTTCCCGTTAATTATCACTCAGCCATTAATTTTTTCTTTTCAAATTGATTGAAGGAAATTTGGTGGCTATAATTATTTGAAAGGTAAATAGCGCAGGGAGTCAAACAAATTCTTTATCATCTGTGAAAATGTAGAAATTCAATTTATCACTCTGGGCTTTTATTGATTAAAAAATATTTCCACAAATGTTGGTTAATATCATCTAAACAAAGTCATTGTATAATAATTAGAACACTTAAATGGAATTGATTTATGCAATTGCTTGGATTATGAGGCTTGGTCACGAAACCTTAATCCATTATTATTCCAAAGTCCTTTACTCATTTAATCTAATTATATTGTCTTTTTTTTTAATCGACATCATACTATCTTTTATTTTAATATCAAACTCTTTGAGAAAGTTGAAGTATTTTGTTTTCATAATAGATATAATAAACCGTTTGTATTACTATCAATTTGAAAAAGAAAAAAATCGTTCGTCATCAAACTCCTTAAGTATCGAAGAAAATGTGATTTCAAGCTCTCGATTTCTTCAAATGTAATTCGATTCGCGATGGTGTCGCATTGCGGTGTTTACAATATGATAAAATAATGTGAATTAGCACTGAATTTGTTTTGTACTCGCTGCATGAGATAACACAAAGGAATAGAGCAAGACTTCTAGTTAATGAGATAAGAGAGCTGATCGAATCGAGAATAAAACTGCTGGGGGAGCAAATGGCGGATTAATGTATGCAATTTTTATCACGAATTAATAATGACTTGGAAAACAAACTGTACTTTGTGGGATTAGATTTTGATTTAATCAAACCATAATAGATTATCATATAAAAAAAAAACATGAGCGAAAATTCAATGACACAAGATGTGAACATGAAGATTAAAATCATTTTGACCTTTGGAGATTGCTGATGATTCATTAATTTACTAGAGCTAAAGAGATAGAATAATATTTTGGAGAAATGAATAAAGATTGAAATATAAATAGAATAATAAATAAATTTACCTTGTATATATTTATATATTTTTCTAGGAGAAATTTAGTAACCTTGAATTATAATTATTAATTAATTAACTTACAGTTTCAGTGAAACATCAAAGGTTTTTTAAATTCTATTATTATTAAAAAAAAAAAAATTGATAATTTCCTTCTATATCCAAGAAGAAAGTAACAATTTTTTTTGAAATTTTGAAATGTTATTAATATTAAAAAAAAATAAGTTTCAAAGGGTTGCTAAATTATTGATAGCAAGAAAAATTGATGATTATAGCGTGTATAAAAAGAAGGCGGTGGAGAGGGATTAAATGTTAGTGTGATGAAATCTAGTTTTGAGTAATGTTATAAGCTTATAAGGACGGTGTTATGCATAAAGGAACCAAGCGCCATTATGATAGAAATTGTTAAGACTTGACAAAAATATGGGAGATGCCTCCTCCTGAGAAAGGAAACGGAATACATGTCAATTCTGAAATGACAACATTTGTAACTGAAGAGAGGAAGAGATCTATTTAAGAAGGATGATGGAGTCATGAAAAACAAGACGAATGCAGCCAAATATTATTTTATTTTAAATCTCGCCCTCACGGCTGACGTTTCGGCCCGAGGTCTAGGCCATCTTCAGAGCCGGCTGGCAATAATCAAAATGTGTAGAAACTTTCAACAACAGCGACAACATTCAGCATGTGGTCCACTCACAGCAAAGCGTAGAGAAATGACGAGATTTAAAATAAAATAATATTTGGCTGCATTCGTCTTGTTTTTTTCATGACTCCATCATCTTAAGCCTACAGCCACAGATCTTTTTGTTTTGAGTAATGTTATAGACTGTGTTATGCATAAAGGAACCATAAAGGAACCAAGCGCCATTATGATAGATCTAAAAATTGAGTTAAAACCGCCATCTTGTAGGGAAAAAGAAGATCTACCTCTTTATTTATATCACAACATTATTACTCTGTGCACTTATTTTGTATAAAACAAGAAAAAAGTCATTGTCATTGGGTTTGTTTACAAGTGTGCAAATGAAATGCTATTTATCTCAGATTTAGGTTAATGTGGCTTGGTTCCTTTATGCATAACATCGTCTATATGTATTATAGAAATAACCTCAGCACAATGCTAGGGGAAAACCGCATCTTTGCTGGGACCAGTGTTCCTCTAAGCTATGTGCGTGTGCACCCGCCACAATAATTTAACATGGAGCACATAAAAATATTCGGGCGCACAAAAATTTTTTTTTGGCGCCGAAAATAAAATGGTAGCTTTTTTATTTCTCTTACCTCTATATATATGTGAATATATATAGAGAGAGAAAGTATTGGATTCATGTCAAAAATTGATGTCGAGATTTTGATGGATCTTCACGTTTTGAGGTCCCCTGAATCCAAAAAAGTGGTTTTCGCAACATGGTCTGTCTGTGTGTCTGTGTGTGTCTGTGAACAAAATATCTCAAGAACGAAAAGAGCTAGGAGGTTGAAATTTTATATTTAAGTTAGGCACCCCCATGGTACGTGACACGAAGCTTTTTAACAAAATCTACCAAAGAGTACTAGTACTTTACTGATGCACTTTTTAGTTTTTTTTGATTTTCTCTAAATTTGCTCCAACGATTTTTTTTTTAATTCAAAAATCAATTATTTTTTAGATTCTCTTTAAAATGTATATTCTTATTTTATGATTGAAATCTTCTGAAGACCACTTTACTCCTGTACTACATAGAAAAGATAGGAGAAATGGTTGCCATGGTAACAAAATATAAATATTTTCCCATACTTAAAAATTTTACACCTTGAAAATCGAATGTACGTACTGTCGGAAACTAAATACATTCGACAAAAATCTGGTGTGACAAGCACAGAACATAACTTTCGATTATAGAAGGTAAGAGAAAGTTGTGTGCTGTGCGCCAGTCACACAGATTTTTAATTTTGGAAAATTGGCTAAATGTTTAATTTGAATATTGTTGTTATAGCCTAACTAGACCTCAACAATCTCTGCGCACAACTGCTTAAGACTTGACAAAAATATGGGAGATTCCTCCTGAGAAAGGAAACGGAATACATGTCAATTCTGAAATGACCAACATTTGTAACTGAAGAGAGGAAGAGATCTATTTAAGAAGACCAATGTATATTTAAAAATTTTTAAATATCTTACTTAGAAGATATTATGTATGAATCATAATCTTAACTATTTTTCGTAAGAGATAAGGAGTGTAATATAATAAATAGGTGAGCCAATGAACAACATTAGCTAGTTTTAGGAAGTTAGTGATTAGAAAAATATTTTTAAATATCGTGGCCAATTGGATGAGACCTCTCAACCCGTCAAATAAAAATTGAGCCCTTCAGATTATCTGGGAGAAAAACCCGAGGAGGAAACGAATAATTGAAGGCGCTTCCAATGGAGCTGGCGCCAGGCGAGCAGACGACCCAGAGGCCCAATCGCTTATGAATGTTTCCGGTGCCAAACTCTTCTAGGTGGTCTATAATAATCTATGTTCATTTCATAAATTAAGAAATTACCAATAATGAATGTTTTTATTTAATTTCAAGAAAAAGAGTTATGAATTAATTAAAAAAGTATATGTAATTTTGTACTAAAGGAAGGGAGCAGGATCAGCAGCCTCCGATTTTCGACTATTACCCTCAAGTTTCGGGAAAACTTTATTTTACCATCATCAGAATTTCAAATTGTATATGTCCCGAAGTTGTTATAAGGGTACAATACATTGATTATGAGTTATTATGGTTGATGATTTTCGTTTGAAATGAAAAAAAAGAGGATGTGTATAATTATGGAGGGTTTTATTTCATCTTAATTTTTTTAGTGTTTTAATTCAAATAGCCAATTTCAATTTTTACGAGTAAATTTTTTTTTGCAGTGGGGGGGGTGTTTTTTTTTTTAAAAATTGAAAATTTGTTTGTGTATTCGGAAAAATAAGAATTGAAAAATGTGTGTAGGCAATCAGTCACACCAGATTAATAAGAATTTTTAAAATTTTATTACTTATTGTATAAGTTTTAATATTAAATAAATTTTGGAGGGTTAAAGATTTATGAAACGACAATTATGAGTTATATTTATGAGTGTTTTATTCATTGATTTATTCAGTGTTCATTCCCAATGATTAAATTTACGGTAAGAGAAAGTAAAAATGATTTTTATCTATTTTAGGCCTGATGATGGTTCTTTGAATAACCGAAACTGCTAACATTTGCAATGTCAGTCGCGAGTCATCATTAAAATTTTCCGAAAATAAATAATTTTGGTAATATTTAATTTTCCGAAGACCAGAATAAGAATATCAAAAGTAAACCTTCCAGCAATCAAAATATATATTTTGACTTTGGCTGTTTCCACTATATAATTTTCACTGATTAAGTCAAATGAATAATTTATTTAATCTTTAGTATAGTAGTACATTTTAAGTCAAATGAATAAATCACCCATAAATATAATACATAATGAATGTATTCTGCCTTTAAAACAATTCCGGGGCATACACAATTTGAAATAATGATTGATGATGGTAAAATAAAGTTTTCCCTTAACGTCTCCCTTAAAATCTAAGGCTCTAAATTTTTGCCTCCTCCTGCTCCCTTTCTTTTGTATAAATCAACAGTCACGTACGTCATTAATAATTTTGTACTATTTGATTACAAAAAGGCTTATCTTGATAACTAAGTGTCTATGAATTCTAAAAAGATTGAAGATATCTTCTTCCTGCCTCTCTTTTGTAATCTGAGGGAGTTAATACAATTAATTTTGTCTAAAAGTACATTTTAAATAAGCGATTTAGAATAGATAAAAGGTGAAAATTTTTGAAAACAAATAAATTTGTTTCTTTTATATTAAACTACAAAAAGAACAAAATGCAAATTTATAAGGTCTAAATTAATAATCCTTTTTTAAAGCCGAACAATAAGTGAATGAATGAATCACCTAATCAGAAAACATAAGAAAAAAAAAGAAAGTAGAATTATAAGAGCTCGTTGGTTGCATTTTCCCAGAAATTTGTTATCCTTAGGATCCAATAGCAGATGAATGATTTGTACTACGTGAGTAACGCGGATGACTCACTGTCTATCTATCACTTTTTTTGTTACCTTCTTCTTATTATATAATCTCAATAATGACGAACCTATATTTAATTATTTTTCCCTAAGTTTTGGTTGATGTATAATTAAAATATTTTTACGCTTACGAATATTGAAGAATTTTTCAAAGTTCACTAACGTAATAGATAATCATTTGATTTTGATATTATAAAATATTATGCAATAAAAAAGTAAATAAAAATAAAACATGTAAGATTATTTGGATTAAGATATTAGAGTAAAGAATGAAATGAAAAAAATTTGTTTACGACAGTGTAAAGATTAAGTTTCACTTGGATTAGCTGAGATGCAAAACCTAGTTTTGAAGACCTTTTTAATCTCATATTTGATGGTTAATATTGTAGATAAAAGTAAACTTGAAAAACTTCACTTGAGTCGGAGCAAGTACACAGTACTTGAAATCGACTGCAGAATAAGTATAAGACAAAACGTAAAACAGTATTTATATTTTTAATAAATAATTAATAACAAATGTGGTCAATAATTAAAAACACCCTTAAAGATATAAGTAAAGTTGAGATAATAAATAAAACTGACAAGCTCTTTGCGTAGATAATTTTTTAACAAGAGTAAAGTGTCTTCATTAGATTTCAATGCCGAAATGAGAATATACATTTTAAAGAGCATCTAAAAAATGAATTTTAATCAAAATCGTTGGAGCGAATTTTGAGAAAATCGAAAAAAAACTGAAAAAGTACATCAGTAAAGTCTTTGTCCGATTTTGATTAAAAGCTTATTTTCAAGTCTCAGGTGGGTGCCTAACTTAAATATAAAATTGAGATGATGGCTGAACTATTATCAGATATGAGTAGGATGGCAGCCAGGAAAGAAATCAAACAAAAATTTAGCCTAATCAAACTTTATCCAATTTTATTTCGATTGCCGACTTTTCGGACGCAAATCGCGCCCTTCCTCACGACAATTTATTAACTATCGATTGTCCAGAGGAAGGGCGCGATTTGAGTCCGAAACGTCGGCAATCGAAATAAAATTTGATAAAGATTGATTAAATTTTTGTCTGATTTTTTTCCTGGCTGCCATCCTACTCATATCTCTTACCAAAATACAAAATTTCAACCTCCAGACACACACACAGACATGAATCCAATACTTTCTCTGTCTATATAGAAGCTTATATACAATATTACATATACACATAGGTAATAGAAAGTAAAAAGTGAAAAAGTTGGGAAATAAAAGAGAAAGAAGTTTTTCTAATTATCTCTCTTTTATAATTTTTTAAATCTTTCCTTCTTTTAAAAAAGGAGAAGAAGATATTGTTTTTTTTTTTTTTTTTTTAAAAATCCCCCCCCCCCCCCCCCCCAACACCATTTCTTTTCCTTTTTTCTCACCCAAGTCATTTTTAGATTTTAACTGTTATATTTTTTTTTTTGTTCTTTTTGAGGGTTGGGGGGGGTTGGTTTTTTTTTTTTTTCTTTTTTATAAATAAAAAAAAAAGGATTTTATTTAGTTTGGTGGGGTGGGGTGGTGGGGGGGGGAGAGGGGGGGGGGAAAAAGAATTGGAAAAAAAAAAAATTTGTGGATGCCTTAAGATTTCTTCTCACTGAGGAAGACCTGCGGCAGTGCGGTCGAAACCAGGCGGTTTGAGAAGTTTGAAATTTATTGGCAAAATAAATTCAAGGTGCCAACTTAGGAGTGGTCAGGATGTTTGAAATTCATTAGACATGATTGAATGATTATGAAATGGTTATTATATTTTGTGAAGGTCTTAAAATAATTTCTTTTAATATTTACTTGTTGATAAAGGGTGCCGATAGGTGATTTTACACCTTAATGCCCGTTTTTTTAAAATAAGAAAAATTTTTGATATTGTATATAATTTATTAATTCTTCTGATCGCTTTTAAAAAACTATATTCCCAAAGATAAGTTTGTTTAATATTTAAAAATTCAAATTCTCTTGTAATTAATTAATCATAATTATAACATTAATAAATATAAATTTATAAAAATTTGAAAAAACGAAATTATTTTTAGAAATGATAGAAATTATTTTTTTTCATATCATTAATCATTTTAATGCATATATAAATAAAGTGTCCATTCGGCCGAAGAATTTGAATCGAAATATTCAAAAGGCCTTGTAGAAAAAAAATTCCTAAGTCATTAAATGATTGCTTATTAACCTCCTACGAATTATCCTTATGGTCAGAATACTAATCGAGGAAGCAAGTAAGTAAGAAAAGAGATATCGAAATAGTATGTTTCATCTTAATTTCATATGATTATAAGAGTGGCAGGCACGTTGGCAAATGATCCGAGGCGGCGTTGGCGGATACGGATGGATATCAATTCTTCTAGCCTTGATATCCGCAATCGGATGCTCCGTCTGATATGCACATCTGCATGACTCACTCCTTAAATGGATGGATGTAATTATCAAGATGCAAATAGAAGTTATTAAAAAATGGGTTGCGGCTCACAATGTCTTTGTCAAGGTAAAGTAGTATTTGTCATGAGTACATTAATACCTTTTTATGGAATCTAGAAATTATACAAGTATTTAGAAGCAAGTTGCTATTTGAAAATTGATGAGTAAAGTAAGAAACAACAGGTTTCCGTAATATTTCTTCATCAAAAAAAATATTAATGATTATTATTAATAAAAAAACAAATGAGGAAAATTCATTTGAATTTTCATTTCAATCGAAAAGGAACTGATTGAGAGAAATAGTGGAGATTTAAAACCATTTAGAAATTTGCAAATATAAATATATTTGTGTATTATTTAATAATGGAACAAGATTTTTGAGCATAGGATTTTTCTTCCATGCGAGAAAAGAGATTATGAAAAAATAAATTCGTGCCTGTTTGGTAGCCTGAAGATATGCAACACAAAATACCCATGGATTTTTCGATTTATATTTTTTTCAGTTCAGGTGGTCTGATTGTCTGTAGGGATATATTAACACGATACTTGGAAGTGAAAAACGTATATACCCTAAGTAAATATAATACGATGACATGGAGTATCGTGCTCTGTTTAAGCAAAACACAAACACAAAGAGTAAAGACACACTGGAAATTTCTCAGTTCAATTTGGGAAGCTTGCAAGACTTCATTAAAGTGTCTTAATCTTAACGAATTGGCACCAACAAAAAGAATGTCTATTTCATGGTTACATTGAACTATGTAGAGCCATTGTTTCTATTAGAATAGGAAAAAATAAGTTGAATATTATGTATTTTTTGGGTGAATCTAAATATACATTAAGTCCGAAGAAGCTGAGTTGTTGTTGTTGAGTCTTTTTTTATCATAAGATACACTCGAGATTAAACAAAATTTCAATTCCCTTCGGAACAAGGAAATAAAAATTAGCAATTAAACAAAAAATTTTATTTGCTTTTTGATATACAGTATATATTCAAAAGGAAACAATTAAAGTTTCATTCATAAAACAAATTCCCAGCGGACATAGATAGACTCACTCTGGTTGAGCACATGGATGACTTAACCAGAGCATTTACGTTGGCCAGAGAGAAGGGGAACCGAGGAAATGTCAGATGGAGAAGTGAGATTAAAAAAAAATCTAATAATGTCAAGAATAAATAATCGCTTAATAAATATTGAATTACAATGTTTTTTTATTAATTGTTAATCTTCATTTTGATTTTTGGGTAAAGTTTTGAAGATCAAAGGATCATACGCAATTCTCAATTGGAAGATTACCCTAATAGATTCTTAAAGCAATATTTCAATAAAAAACAAATATTTTTCATTTTCAGGATTTTTATTCATTTGATGACTGTGTGTGCACATATACCACCAGTTTCGGTCACTCAAATGACCATCATCAGATCTGCAAAAATTGCTTTAAGAACCTGCTATCTATTAAGGAGTAATCTTCCAATTGAGAATTGTGTTTTGAAGATCTTCAATAAGGATTTACATACATAGAACCAAAAGTGATATTGTAGAATATGAATTGTAATAAAATTGGATATACCTAATAATACTAATAGGGTTATGTATCTAATAGATTCAGTAAGCTAAGGTTTTGAATTGACTGCAAAATGCTATGGATGATTAGAGAAAATAGGCTTAGGTTTCGTTATGAAGAGGGGCGAGGATTCTTTGATGGGCCTCTCGCTCAACCTGAATAGTCTCAAGATTTTTTCAAGTCCCCTTTACCAAAGAAAATCCATACACTTAATCCTGAATTGAAATAGAATGATTTATGTATAGTGTATAAAGAGCAACAGTGTAGCCGGCCGATTCTGTGTTTTGTGTTTGCCGCGTCCGGGAGACGCCGCCTACACTCGGAGGGGCCATAGGGGGGACTGTAGTTTAGCGCAGGAGGGGACCGAGCAGAAGACGACGGCTGCCGGCTGCCAGAATATTCAGTCTCTCGGCCGCCGGCCACCAATTGGCATCTCACTTTTGTCTGAACTCTACCCTATTATACTATTAGGATACGATCCAAGTGTTTTCAGTGCTTTTTGAGTGAGTAGATCGCTAAAGTGGCCAGTTTAACGCGTATGGCGATGGCGCCTGGGCCTGGCGCCGCGCTTCCGCCACCTCGAAGGCGGCCCTTTTTTCAGGTGAGTCTCTCTAATTTTAGGAGGGAACTTCACTTTATGGGAGAGAGGTCAAGGTGAATCCTTCTTAGTTACTAACCAAAGCAAAAAAGAAAATTCAATTGCAACAACTTCCTCATGCAATAAAACAATGTTATAATTTTTCCATGCTCTTTTCATTCGTCCGATAACCTTTAGACTGTTGTCAATCTTCTGTTTTTTTTTCTTAGGTGCCAATGACAAATGTCATTTTTTTTTCTTTGGAAGGTCAAGAAAAAACTATTTATAATCAGAATAAAGAGAGACGATTGTTTTTAATTTGCAAGCTAATTGTGATTCTTGCCAAAAAACAATTTATACGATATTTTTTTATTCATTCTTAAAATTCAGAAGTTAATAGAAAGATCAAAATATGACCTTGTATTGGATCATTAGCACGAACAACAAACATATCGCAAATGTCAATTTATTTATTTTTTTTTTATTTTTCAAATAAAATAAACATTCCTTTCAAAAAAATGCATTCTAATCAATAAGAAAATGGGGAAATTAATTTTATTTGTTAGTGTTGAAGATGTGAAGACTTTAAAATAAATAGGTCAATTGTAAAAGTTCGAAAATAGTCCATCTATTTAAACATGAAATGAGGAGACCAAGGTGAGAATGAATGCATTTGAGCATATTTTTTTTTTTTTTTTTGTAATGAAAATAAAAAAAGATAGCCTCCAATTCGAGAAATTTGTCGTGGCGAGTCACGCACTCTAGAGTCTCAGGTTCGATCCGAATCCCTGGCATTAAATATAAAGTTGGCTCTCGTTCCTAGAAAATACGTAAAAGCACGCGTGCGTTCCACTTCTGTCACTTGGTGATATTTGTTATTCTTCATAGATTTCAGCTCTCCTCTTTTATTTTAATTCTTATATTAAATAAATATACAAATCACCATTTGTGGGGGATCAAAAAAAAGTTTTTTTTTTTTTAATAGATTCATTCTATTAATAGATTTTCATTTTGGAATTTGAAGGTTGTCATTTTCTCATACTACAGATTTTTTTTTCCTTTCTCATACATGGGAATGCATAAAATTGCATTTCAAATGATTCGCTTCTGAGTTTTAAATAAGGCTTTTTGCTGTGACCGAGAAACCGCTGCGAAAAACCACTTGGAAGTTAATGGAAACCGAGTCTTGATGGCCGTGTCTATTCCTAGAGCTGGAATCGCCAAGTGGAATCAAAACGAAATCGAATTGAAATTCTTTAATAATTGATTTTAATGCTTAGTCAAGGTCGGAGTCAAGCGTCTTTTTTTCTAAATAAATATAATTTTCCTTGAATAAAAATAGCTTTCATCTCAAATAGTTTTGAAAGTGAAAGATTTAAAATTTCATTTTTAAATAAATATGATAAAGAAAAAGCTTCCTGTATTGTTATGATATAAAATAATACCGGTAAATTAAAAATTCAACAAAAGTAGGCCATAATAAAATTTGATAGGTAATAGTATAAAAAATATTTTATTCATTCACACATGTATGTTTAAAAAACAAACAAACTATGATTATATATATCATAAGCTGTGAAGATGCCATTTATCACAAAAAAATTTCTTTTAGAAAAAACGTTTCTTGAATTGTGATGGCCATTTTTCCACCTGTACACACATACCACCTGTTTGCTGTTTACGAGGTCGCGATGAGTCAGACCATCGCTCGGGTTCGAAGCAGGATCCGGAATATCCCCCCAAGCTCTAAAATTTGTTCCTCAAGGGGGACCTGGACCTCGGTTCTAAGGCTGACTCATCATCAAGTTCGCGAGCGTCACGTCCTCAAAAAAAAAAAAAAAAAAAAGACATGCCATCTTCATCAGTGAGTCGCCGATTTATACAACCAAACATTTACCTTATTCAAGCATGCATGATCAGCAGACCGAAAGGAATTCACTGATTCCCAAGCAGGAAATAACAGAGATCAACAATTCTTTCAATAGTTGGCCTAGATTTCGATACAAAAATAAAATATAGATGAATGAACTATAAAAAAAATATACATATATGCTTTCAAAGCAGTATATTAAATGAGAAGTTGATAAAAAAATTTAATTGCTGAGTATGATTTGTATATTAAAAAAAATAGTTTATGAAATTAATAATTAACATTTTTAACAATAAATTGAGTGAACGTTAGTTGAGTTACCATCCAAACAGAATAAATTGTAAAAAATATTTATTTTTTTAATTTTTAGGCTGAACGCCCGCACACCAAATGAGCAAAAACTTTTTAGGACAAAACGTTTTGTCCAAGAGCGAAACGTTTTGATGAATGCCAACGCACACCGATTGAACAAAACGCTCAATGACAAACATTTTGCTCTACGTCAATGCACACTGATTGATCAAAAACGTTTTGGAACGTTTGCGGACAAAACGTTTTGCTCAATGCCAATGGACACTGATTGAGCAAAACGCTCAATAAGAAAATATTTTGCTCTATGCCAATGCACAGTGAATGATTAAAAACGTTTTGGAACGTTTTCAGACAAAACGTTTTGCTCAATGCCAACGCACACGAATTGAGCAAAACGCGATGTCGAATCATGTTGTGTTTTGCCGCCTTGGTGTGCGTTGACCCATAGAAAAGCATTGAAAAAACAGTTTTAGGCACGATTAGTCAAAAACGTTTTTGCTCAATTAGTGTATGTTCAGCCTTAGTCTTTCGGCATCTCAGGCCATTTAGACTTTCTATGATATTCAGTACACAGTATTTAAAAACATCAATATGTGGGGGTCAAGGCATAATTATTTATACCAATTAGTATACAAATGATTTAAATAAATTAATCGGACTACCTGGAAACCGAACCCGCGCCTCGTGGCTTCCAAACTATTGATCTTTTCAACAACTTAAGCCGTTTCGGCCACGGGGTGGGGGTAAATAAAAAATATATTTGTACAATGAAACCTCGAGATACGAGTTTAATTCGTTCCGTAATCTTGCTCGTATCTCAAATGAGTTAGGCAAGTGTCATTAAATAGCTCCGATGCAAGACCAGTTGCAACTTTTTCGCAGCTGGCCGTTCCTCGTATCTCAAATTTCGCTCGTATTTCAAAACAAAACTTGGCTCGCTCGACAACTCGTATGTTAGGGCACTCGTATCTCGAGGTACAACTGTATTATATTTTTATCAGTCAACTAAAACGTCTATTAAAATTATTTAATTTCAAAGACTGAAAAGATAAACCCATATTTATCATTGGAATTGAGTTGCAAGTCCAGTGCTTAAGTTTAAATACTAAGATAAGTCATTATTCCAGATTGGACAGCGGTAAAAATTTGCTCAAACTGAATAAAATTCCTTTATTCCTTGGCTATAGTGATCAATAATAAACAGACGTTGATAAAAGATAAAATTTTAAAGCTTTAATTTTAACGTGTTAAAAAAATTGGAAAACTTTTATAAATAATAGGTTTATATAACTTTAAAGCTAGGTATGATTTGGTATTCTGGGCCAATTGCCATCGTTCTTGACATTGAATTTCTATTTCTTTTCTCCCAGTTCATTTTTCTTCTAATTTTAAAATATAATGCGTGGTTAAAAATCAAATTTATATATTAACCAGAATTCAGATTATAATTAGATTAATAATAATAAAATAAAATCTAAATGACCTTGACCATGAAGTTAGAATACTAGCACAGAGGCAGTAAAAGCTTGCAGTCTTGTATCTAAACCAGGAAGACTCGTGACTGCCGATAGCAAAATATTATAACGAGATATATGCAGCTGGGTGTAGAGAATGAGTGATAAAAAATGAGACGTAAGAGATACATGCTATAAAACGTTTAATATACTAGATGAGTTGAAGGAGGGGGATATTGCCAGGTATTGGGCTTCTAAAAGAAAAAATTATTTTCGGTTAATATATTTTAGAAATATCCGGTGAATAAAATACAACCATTCCTTATGTATTTTGTCCGGTGATAATTTCCAAAGTAATATATTTAATATTAATTAATTGATTATTCGTAGGTTTGGAATAACAACTTTTTTACGATGAAAAAATTAAAACAAAATAAATAATTATTTTATTTTAATTAACAATATTTGTCAAGATTATTATAATAAAATTGAAATTAGGAGCAGTTGAGAGGTCAGGGCTGTATATCACAAATATAGATATCCAAATGTGTATTTATTATTTTTTTGGAAAAGGGGGGGGGGGCAGATACCATCCTCAAAGGAACCCTTATTTCTATCTATCATATTGGAACTAAGTTCACCTTTTCATTTTTACTTTCTCTTACTATATATGTTGCCCGTTGCAAATAAATATTCTATCTATCTATCTATCTATCTATGTTAATATAGGCTATATATAAAGAGAAAGTATTATTCAATAGTTTCATGTCAAAAATTCGATGTTGAGATTTTGATGGATATACGCTTTTGAGGTCCCCTGGATTCAAAAAAGGGATTTTCGCAACATGGTCTCTCTGTCTGTTTTTTTAACAAAATATCTCAAGAACGAACCTAGGTTGGGGGGATGAAATTTTTATTTTAGTTTTTCCCTCTTTTAGGAAAATAAATATTTTTTTTAAAATAAATTAAAAAAAATTGTATTTTTTTTTTTTAATAATATAAAACACTTATTTTTTTTATTTTCTTTTTTTATTAAATTCTTTCTTAACATTTTTCATATAAAATAAAATTATTTATTAATAATATTTAGGGGTTTTTATTTTTTTTTTTTTGAATTTTTTATTTTTAAATTAAATAAAAAAATATACGGGGGGTTTTGTTTTGTATAATAGAATCATGTCTAGAAGGTAGGCACGCTACCAACTACACCAAGCCCGAGGGGTTCTATTTATAAATTTTGCATCTTGAATTTTAATATTTTGGCGGAAACTAAATATAGTCTATATCTACACAAAAAAATATGGTGTGAAAAGCACAGAACAACTATTTCTTAGCAAAGGTAAGAGAAAGTTGTGTGCTGTGCTACCAGCCACACCAGATTTTTTTTATTTATAAATTGTTTTCCATCTTTTGATTAAATTAAAATAATGTCTAAAAAGTCGCTTTCATGAAAAACTAAAGATCAAAAACGTGAAGAGAATTAAATAATATTATTATTAACTTTAATAAATTGAAAATTTTATATAATAGGCTACATGATTTGCATTTCTAAAATATTTCTTATGTTTGCATAATAGTAGATATTAATCAAATTAAGGATATTTGATTAGTAGTTAATGTTAGCATTGATAAAATTCTTCATGTTTAACTAGTTTTTAATTAAAATTCTTTATATTTATTTCAAATTATTTTTGATTAATAAGCATTTCACAATGGAACATATAAATTCAATTATCTATTCTAATGTATTTCAAAATTGTTTAAGGAGAAAAAAAAAATTGTTTGTATCGATGGGTCTGTCTATCTTCTCTGATTCTTAGCATTAATAATAGCCTATATATCAAAATTAGATAATTTCTGTATCCTAATTGCAATAGGAGCATGGATTGCGTAAAAGGGTATTCAATAATTACAAAAGAGATTTACTATTCTATTAAATAGAAGTGTTGAATCTTAATAAAAATTTATTTTTAAGAGTAGGAAAAAAATCTGTTATAGATTTTATTGAAAGTATAATTTGTAATAAGAAGAAAGGGACATTTTTCTAAAAAAAAATCTGGTGTGGTAGGACGCCCAGCATACAACTTTCTCTTACACTTCGGCAAGAGAAAGTTGTTTACTCTGCTTTGTCACACCAGATTTTTTCTGACCAGGTATTACCTGGTATATTAAGTTTCCCATAACACTATTTCCAAACTTTACCACTTGTATTTCATAAGTAATATAAGAGTAAAGTGTGCTTTAAAAGATTACAAGAACAAAATGAGAATATACATTTTAAAGAGCATCTAAAAAACAATTGATTTTAATCAAAATCGTTGGAGCAAATTTAGAGAAAATTGAAAAAAAAAAACTGAAAAAGTGCATCAGTAAAGTAGTTGGCCTATTTTGTTCAAAAGCTTATTTTGATTGTCCGGGAGGGTTCCTAATTCAAATATAAAATTTCAATCCAGTAGCTCAATTCCTTCATGCTTTAAATCATTACATACAGACCAATTTGCGGGACCCACTTTTTGGACACAGGGGACCTCAAACATGTATTTCCATCAAAATCGAATTTTTTGACATGATCGCAATACTTTGTCTCTGTATAGGCCTATTTAATTTCATATATAGGCAAGAGAAAGTAAAAAGACATTAAAATTAACGAGTGAGAACTTAATTTTTCCAATCATCTTGCTATCGCTTATTATAGGGGCATAGTGCAAAAAAATTATATAGGGCCTACTTCGTTTTAGAAAACATATAATAGTATAAAATAAAAATAAGAAACAAATTGACGATTTTAATTTAAATTTTAGAAGCCTTCAGGAAACCTTGTTATGTTTGTTTCCTTAATCAATGAGTAAACATATATTATCCTCTTTTCAAAATTTTCCTAAGAAAACAAAACAAAGGTGATATGAAGAATATTGACTAAAGACGGCCTTATAAGGAAACGCCTACGTAACATCTAAGGAGATATCGGGCAATGTTATTATCAGATAAGAAGCAGGCTCAAAGCAGTCTCAGTCTATCTCTCCTGTCAGTAGTAATAGTGAATTTAGTGATAAAAGACGTATCAATTATTCAGTCAAGAAGAAAAATTGATGTGATTCCAAATTGGAAGATATCTTCGGACTTGGTAGAATTTTTTTAACTTGGTGCGTGTAGTAGTTTTTAGTTCTTTTTATTCGGTTCAGTTGTTCGTTCGTAGTGTTCTCCTCCCACGCTTTGGCCACAAGGCCGTCGAGGGGCACGTGGGCGTACACATGTGCAAACACACGTGCGCAAAACAACATTTCAGTAACAAAGTTTTTATCTTCTATCTTTTGTTGACAGATGAGACACATTTTCCCTCTTTCAGAAATGACCAAACTCACAAGACGTGAGTTTTTTCGTTCGGTAGGTATTGTAAAAAATGCCACGTAATCATTAACATACAAAAGAGTAATTAAGAATGTAAACGTGATGGTTATGATATAGGCTATTTAGAAATACAAAAGCAGACTAAATGAGACTCGCTATGTAGTTTCTGGTCATAATTTAACAACTTATTTGACAGTAGATGTCCATCTTATCTGTATTTGTCCGGAGATCTTTCCATATAAAAACACTCTATTGATTCTATAATAGTTGACTCTCAACTTTTGAAAATGGTATTTTTCTCAAATATATATTAAA
>JAKCPI010027230.1:0-25530 GCA_023213315.1 Euborellia annulipes
TATATATATATACTACAAATAAAATTTTAAGTATTAGTAGTATATATATCTTATATCCACTCACATATCAAGGGCGGATACAAGGGGTGTCCGCCCTTGAAATGTGTGTATACCCCCCCTTCCTTGTAATCGCCCTTGATATGTGTGTGGATATAAGATATATATACTGTATATTCTGTTTTCAGCTTCTTACTCTTGTTGCTCTTTCTGGTTGCATGTGACCATTGCTCTTGTGACCTTTATAATTAGGCCTATTGATTAATCCTATAACTTATAATAATTTTTTGTAAAACCATGTTCAATATTTTAAAAACAAAGGAAAGTAATTTATGATAATTTCTTGGTAAATTTCATTATTTTTTGAATTAAAAATGGTGCAAATATTTGAAAAAATACCTTTTAAAGGTTGAATTAAAGAGCCATCACTGGTATCATATACTAAAACACGTTGACCTGCTGCTACTACAAGTTGTGAGCCATCTGGATTAAAACATAAATTATAAATACTGAAAAAAAAAGATAAAAGTATATGTAAATAGAAGCAAGATATTTTAAAATTTTATAAAATAAAAACTCACCATTGTTCTACTTTATCCCTGTCATGCACTTTATCAACCCAAGATGGTTCAGCTCTCATGATTTATGTTATAAAACAATTAATTTGCATTTCATAAAGATTGAATTTAAAAAAAAGGAATTTTGACAGGAATAGGTGACGGACTTGGTTGTCAAGGCGAAGTCTTGTAAACAAAAAGCAAACGAGGGGTTATCCGGTGGTCCCCTCCTCAAACTGCCCTCTTCCTCTTAATTCATCTTTTAATTATGGCTATTTTTAACTAAAATATAAATTTTCTTAAATTGAATTTAGAATTACTTTATTTTTAAACTAAAAAAATGGTTTATTTTGTTTTATTGTTAAAATTTGAATACATATAACCTAAAAAACATGCTTCAGTGTTCTTGAGAAGCGCTAATTACGAAATGCATAAGAGCGTGATAACAACTGTGGTGTGGGAAATACAGGGTAAATAATAGAAAAAAATAACATTAAACGCCACCCCCTTCTTTCTTAGTCTATTTTTATAAAATTTGAGATGAGCCTTCAGAATATAATTGCGTTAAAAATAAACCTTCTAGGCCCCACCACTGAAAAAGTGCATCAGTAAAGTACTAGTACTCTTTGGTCGATTTTGTTCAAAAGCTTCGTGTTACGTCCCAGGAGGGTGCTTAACTTAAATATAAAATTTCAACCAAGGGCGGATCCAGAGGTGTTTCTCGGGGGGGGGGGGGGTAATCTGGTGTGACTCGTCGCATAGCACCAGGGGCGTATATAGAAATTTTTCTACGAAAAATTTTGTTTTTCGCGGAACCAAAATTTTGATTTTGCGGAACCAAAAATTTTTTCATGTGCCGTTCGCGGAACCAAAAATTTTTCTTCCCAGTAAAAATATTTTACCTTTTTTTTAGAGAGGATAAATTTTTTCCGCCCGCGGAACCTAAATTTTTTTCATGTCCCGTTCGCGGAAAATTTCACTCTTTTGCGGAACCTGGTATTTTCGTGAGAATATAAATACAAATCAAATTTTTAAGTATTAATTTTTACGTTAAAAATAAATTTTTTTGCGAAAAAAAGGTATTTTTTCAAATCTCTATATATATATATATAGAGGGGGGGGGGTAATTACCCCCTTTACCCCCGACCCCTGTATCCGCCCTTGATTTCAACCTCCTATAATTCGAATTCTCGCTATATATAGAGATAAGAGAAAGTAAAAAAATAGTTCAGGCTCTAATTTTTATGCGTAGGCCTACAGACGGACAGACGGACACCGGAATCTCTGAATAAGCTCTCTCCCTTAATACTACGTACAGTGATAGCTAAAAGAGACAAGACAAGGGGGCGTATATAGAATTTTTCGGGGGGGGGAGAACTCATTTTTAAATATCCCGATAATTATTAGAGGAGAGGAAATGCGCCATCCCCACCACTAATTACCAACACCTTCCCCTACAACCATTTCAAATCCCTTGCACATGCGCGCCAATTTTTTTTTTTACAAATATAGGGTCTAATATTATATTAATAAAAAATTAATTAATTTTTTCATTTCTAGATAAATAATAAATCAAAATTTAGAAACAATTTTACTTTAAAGTCGAAATAATTTATTAATAAAATTTTCAGAATATTTGCTCTAGTCAAATTCGGGCGGCCATATTGGCCACGAAAAATGTTTGACATGACAATTGAGAGAGAAATAAAACGCGCTTGAGGAAATTTATTTTGGATCAATTTTTGAATTGAAAAATCGAGGAAAGCGAGATACCCGTTGCATTATTGCGTAATAATTACACTTGAACACTATTAAAATGTATTCTAAATTCGCTTATTTCGTTTAAAATGCAATTATCATTGGCGATTAATGAATTCTCAGTACATATTATTGATGAACACAAGATATCAAGTAAGGAAAATTTTATTTTTTATTAATTGAAATAAAAATGTACACAAAATGTATATTATTTAAAAAAAATATTATTCATTTCGTAAATCAAATAAAGAAAATTAAAAGAAAAAAAAATACTTATATAAAAGTTTGTTTTCACATTATAAAGTGATTTAAAGTGATTAATAATAGTAATTATAATAATATATTTCAACCTTATACATTTGTTAAATCAAAATTTATTTTATTTTATTTTTTTTTTAATTTTTGAAGTGATTTTTAGAAAATGAATGATATCTCTATGAGCGAAGGCTTTGTTAAATATCAAATATATATATAATATCTACGAACACATAAAAGAATTTTGGCTATTATGGAATGGGATATAATTATTATTTAAATCTGAATCACTCATAATCTTCACCAACTCTGGAATATATATATGCTTAAAAATTACTTTGAGAAATTTCATTACATGCAAACAAATAAATTTTTTTTTTTTTGGAGAATAGAAGGTTAATAATGAAGAAAATTTTACACAATAAAAATGTATTGATTAATATATAGAAGGTGAGAGTTTTTTGCCTTTTAGATCCTTTGTCATTTTTGATATTTGCTTATCACTCAACTCTCCATTTGTTTTTTCATAATAAGAATGTATTTCATACTTATAATCTTTTTAGAGTTGGAAAATGAAATATTATAAACGATGGTGCGGTATTATTGGTTTTCCCTTGTATTTTTACCAATTGTCAAAACAATCAAAGAGATAAATCATACCAATTTTATTCTCTCGATAGCATCGATTCAGATAGCACTCCTTAACATGTCCATCATTTGACATTGTCAAAACACTAAAAAAAATCTGGTGTGAGTGATCTCACAGCACACAACTTTCGATTACCGAAGGTAAGGTGCTTGTCGCACAGATTTTTTTGTGTCGACACATATTTATTGGCCGCCGATATATTAGAATTCAAGATGTACATTTTTTTTCAAACACACTTTTTTTACACTCACACAAACATACACACAGTATTTTCGGCAACTTAGGACATATAAGACTTTTATGATAACAGTTATTGATTAATATATCTAGTGGGAGTCTAGGCTTTCTTATTTAAGCCTTTTAGTATCCAAATTGCTTAAAAACGCTAACCACTACACCAAGCCCGAGGGCATGTAAAATTTATAAATATGGGAAAATATTGGATTCAGGGGACCTCAAAATGTTTATATCCATCAAAATCAAATCTCGACATCGAATTTTCGACATGAACTTAATACTTGATATATATATATATATGTATATTAACATATATACATATAGGTAAGAAAAAGTAATAACTCAACCTTGTTAAATACTGTATAAAAAAAATGGGATACACGGTATTCTAATTTTTTTTTTTTTTTTTTTTTAGGAAAAGTTCCTTCTAAAGTAGACATAAAGTTGATATTGTTAATGTATTAAATTTTAATATTGGAACTCTAGTAATCAAGTAAGTATTTGATTTTTGAAAAATTATTTCAAATTAGACTAAATTCAGCTTGACCGAAAAAATTCTTTAATTAATAAAATCTTATTGATGAAGTTCTCCATTTTTTCGTTATTTTGTTTGAAGTTATGGGAATAATTAAAATAATAACGAATTTTTTAAAATTATTTAATCTCTCGACTATCGATTTCGGCACGATGTACCATCATTAGGTCGGCTAAAAATGTGAAAAATAATTACATTTGTATATTTATAATTGATATATGAAAATGTTAATGTATAGGGTTTTATGTATATATACCTTTACACGCTTATCTACAAAATTTGGTTTGAATTTACAAAAATTATTATATATATAAAAATTCTTGTAAATTCAAACCAAATTTTGTAGATAAGCTTGTAAAGGTATGTATACATAAAACCCTATACATTAACATTGTCATATATCAATTATAAATATACAAATGTAATTATTTTTCACATTTTTAGCCGACCTAATGATGGTACATCGTGCCGAAATCGATAGTCGAGAGATTAAATAATTTTAAAAAATTCGTTATTATTTTAATTATTCCCATAATAAAATCTTATTCCTAAACTTATGATTAATAACACTTTTTGTTTTATAGATATGCCTAGACCAAGAGGATTAATCTCAAGAGAGTCGCTTATTAAAATAAAATGTTTCATTTGCGATACTGGTATTTTGGAAAAAGGCGTACCTTTACTCCTTGGACAAACTCCATATTCTAAAACGGGTCTACCAACAAAAATTGGACAGTTAATGGGAGATAGATTTATGGTTGTGGTTTCCTGTGATGATATGCTTTGTAAACGATGCTCAGTGTTAGTGAATCATTTAGATAAATTAGAAACTGATTTAGCGATGGTGAAAAAAGCTTTAACAACGCATTTGAAAATTAAATATAAGCTTTTAGACGACGAAGAGCCAAAAAATGATGAAAATATTAATCAGGTAATTATTCATTTTTTTTTTTGTGTAAACTTTCTAAATATTAAAACAAAACTTGTTTTTGACACCTATATTACTATAAATATATTTTCATTTTTTATACTAAAGAATATACTCTAGGTACAGTGAGGGACAATATTAAGTCCCACTCATGCGTTTTCACTTGTGATTATTTCATTGTTTTTATAAAACAAAATGAAAATTTTTATTGGAAATTTTCTAGGTTTGAACCATGAAAGTTTCCATTAAAAAATATGTAATATTTTTTTAAAAACAATGAAATAATCACAAGTAGAATACGCCTGGGTGGGACTTAATATTGTCCCTCACTGTACATGCGCAAAATTTCCGATGGGGGAGAGCTGAGCCTGTATATAGGGCCTATTGTCTATATATATACAGTATATATAGTTTATATCATGTTAAACTATTCAATATTTAATCTAAAGGATTTTATATAAAGGATGATATTAATATCAAAAATTTAACTGTGTCTTGTATTAATACAAATAGGCCTACTATTTTATTATAAAAATTTTGTGTGGGCTGTGTCTTCTACACAACCCGCTCCGGACGCCCTCGGACGCTTAATCGAACAGATCTTTTGCCTGAAGATAATTTTTGCCCAAATGTGCCTGCATCTATTCTTTCTTAACTTATGGTTAATTCAGAATTATTTAATTTTACCTTGCAATATATATACATGTATATATATAGTGATTAATTTTTAAAATTCTTCTATTTGGTGGGCCATAAAATTAAAGATGATTTTTTTTACTGTTTATTCTTTAACTTTTATTGCAATCCATTTAATCTGTTTATAGATAAAGGCTGATTGATTACTATATTAATTGATTATTAAAGAGAATAATATGCCGAACATGTATATGATTTTCAACATGCATTTTTATTACTAAGGTTGTATTTATGTGAGTTCTTAGTTCAAAATGTTTCACTTGAAATCCACACCGCAATCCTTAAATTTAATCCATTTTTATCTATGTACAATAGACTCTTTTTATTAAATAAAACCATTGCGAAGAAAGTAAAGTATAAACAGAAAAAAACAGAAAACAATACAACTCAATACTTTAAAAAATATTATTATGAAAGTTTTTAATTATATACCACAAAAATGTGGTCTTTAATTAAAATTTCCCATAATAATAATAATACAAACCGCAAAAGTTTGAATAAACATATTCAATATAAAATAAAAATTTAAAAAATATGTTAGTACGTTCTGTAACACTTGATTGTTTTTTTTTTTTAGGAAATAAAAGACAACGGAGAAAAAAATCTTGAAGCAAAGTCAAATCAAAATGGTGAATATTCTCATTTAGAAAATGAAATTGAAACAGTTAAACCAAAAATATATACATGTTTGATATGTGATTTTAAAACTCACAATTCTTCAGAGTACAACAACCACCAAAAAGAGTGTGTCATGTTGAGTTGTCAATTTTGTAAAGCAACATTTAATAAAGAAAGTGAATACAATAATCACATCCAAATTCATCTGGTTATGGAACAAAAAAATGAAGAGAAACTTCTTTTACAAAATCAAGAAAATTTACAAACTAGAACGAAATCTCCTGTTGTTGATAAATTAGAAGTTATTAAGTGCGAAATTTGTTATAAAACTTTCGATAATCGAAAAGCAATGGTTGAACATTCAAAACATCACAAGAATATACTTTATAAATGTGGTATATGTTTTGTTACTTTTAAAGAGAAATTAATTCTTATAGAACATATGAAAATACATAAAAAGTTAGAATCAAAAGAAATAGTAGAAAGAAATATTAGCGAAAATAAATTAAATGAAACTGCAAATGAAATCATAGCCGATCCAAATAATATAATATTTCATAATTGTAATTTATGTTCAATAACATTTTTAAATCAATCCTTATTTAATGAACATATGAAAATTCATGAAATATCGAATAGTAATTTTGAAAGCAAATTAGAAAATTTAGAGCCTTCGCTTCCGCCATTGGATGAAATTAGTCCACGTAAAGATTTTATAGAAATAGATAGAAATGAAATAGATAATAATTTAGAACAAATGTTTGAGGGAATTCACTCTGAGGGGGTGGAGATACCCATTGATGAACATTTGAATAAAGAGGCACTTTCCCAATTGTCTGAAGGAGCTTTACAACCTTTAGGAACTATTCCGCCTTTAGATACACTACTTCAAAGTCATCCCGAGGAATCTCAAACTTTCATTAAAATACAATTTCTTAATCAAAATACAATAAATCAAGTTCCAATAGTAACAGAAACAAATTCAGAAAATATCAACTTTTCCAATGAAAACTCATTAAATCCATTAGAGGCAGACAATCATTTTATAAATATAAATAATACCGAATTAAATGATCCAAATTTAAAGGAAATTTTAGAATTAGTTAAAGAAAAAAAATAGCTATGACATTTGATGAGCCACTTATTGACTCGTTAGAAAATTTTTGTAATGTCCAGGTGAAATCTGAATTGGAGCAAAGCTCCGTTACGCCTTTGCAAGTTCCAATGTTCACTTGTGCTACTTGTGGTTTTAAAGATGCAGATATCGTACAGCTTAAAATCCATTTTGCAGAAGCACACCCGGAGGAATCTGATAATTTCTTTTGTCAATTATGTAACATTTCTTTTCAAACAAAATCACTTCTCGATGAACATTTATTATCTCATAATAATTGCACAATAAATAAAAAGATTTTCGAAACGAAAACAGAATTATACTCTGAAATAGATAATGAAAAATCTACAATATTTTGTCAAGAATGTGGTTTAACTTTTCCGACTAAAAAAGCATTAAAACTTCATCAGGACACGGAAAATCACCAAATAAAAGAATTTAAATGTAAAGATTGTGATAAAATATTTCCAAAAGAAAGACAACTTACTAATCATCATAATAAATATCATCGCGATTTACATTGTAAACATTGTGGAAAAGAATTTCGTCAAATAAAAGCGTTAAAAAGTCATGAACAGCGACATGAAAAAGTTGCTGATATGTATGAATGTCCAACATGTAAACGTGTTTTCAAAACTAAAACAGGATTGCGTCATCATTTAGCTGTTCATACAGGGGAATATAAATATTGTTGTAATTTTTGTGGTCGGGGATTTATGTCTCGCATGATGATGGAAGAGCATTTAAGCAAACATACGAAAGAAGAAAGGTATATTTGTGACGTATGTGGTCGTAAATTTAGTTTTCAAAGCACTTATTGGATCCATCGAAAATGGCATGATAATCCATATCCATATAAATGTAATTTTTGTAATCGAATGTTTCGGCATAGTTCTTTACTTGCAGTCCATAAACGAAAACATACCGGCGAAAGGCCATATAAATGTCCTCATTGTTCATTAACATTTTCCGTAGGCGGTACATTAAAGCGTCATCTTATTTTACATACTGGAATTTATCCTTTCAATTGTACCATATGTAAACGTGGTTTTACTACAAAACATAAATATGCTCAACATATGGCAAAATTGCACGAGGATTTTTCATTATTAAACGAAAAACCGCAACAAATTGAATTTAAAATGGCAGTAAGAGATAATAATCATAAAATTAAACCAGATGATAATGAACATCAAAGTATTATATGGGAATTGGGGGACGATTTTGAAGTGGACCCAACATCAAATATTCATCTAAAAGTAGAAGATTTAGAAGACAAGAATATCTCATCAACGGCAAATACAATGATTCCTTGTACAATAATCACGGATGCCGAAATGGGGGATGATGATCTCGCAGGGCGGGTTGTTGAGATTGTTTTAGATGATTCATCACAAGCTGTTGCCACTGTTAATTTAGAACATAATTCTCTAATACCTGAACTTTGGTATCAGTCAGATATGTAAAAACTAGGAATTTTATATTTTATTTTTGGATCGTATATAATTTATATATAGAAATTTAAAATTGTAATAAAATGTAATATATTTATATAATTATTAATTTATAATATAAATTTAAATTATTAAATAATTTTATAAATTTTATCAGTAAAAATTGTTTCATTTATATATGTAATTTTAATTTCGATAATTCATATACCTAATATATTGTTATGATAAGCAGAGACTAGTGTTGGGGATGCAACAAGAGGACATAGTCCCTCCCCCTCCCACTTTAGAACTTGTTAGGGGGGGGGGGGACAACCCCTCGTTAGGACGAGAGGGGAGGTTTGCAATTAATATATATATATAGATTATTAATTATTTATTTAGATAAAAAAAAATTAAATTAATGTAGTGGATTGGGGCGTTAAAAAAAAATTCCCAATGGGAAAAATATATATTTGTTTGTCTTTTTTTAATTTTTAGGGCAAGCCAGGCGCCCCCCCTCCTGGGGGGCAATGGCCATGGTCAGTGTTCTTTATTGGCGAGGCGGGCAAGTGAGAAATTTTTCTTAAATGTTTCTCACATTGTTAGTAACTTGCACGATTAACTCGCATAAAAAACTCACACACTCTTATTAAATTAATATCTCCTATGGCTTAAACGGGTAAATAAATAAATTAATATCTTCCTTGAATTTCTCCTAACCTCAACTCTAAAAGTTAAATTCAAATTTATCTAAATAAACATTAATTTCTTAAGAATTTTTTCTTGTGTGTCCACTGAATCTCTAGCTAGATTTTGTCAATCTCGCTAGACCTTAGACAATCTAGCTAGGGTGCTCTCAATGGTGTGTCCATTAGTAGAGAGTCTCATATAGCCCTAGCTAGAGTAAATCTAGCAAAAAAATCTCCAGTGTACACATACCGCCCTTTATGGTGATTCTTTTCAAGGGATATACTCTTCGTTTCTTGAAATTTAAATTTGGCTCCAGATAGATATCTAGGGTCAAAAGCAAAATTTCTTAATTAAAAATATATTTTTTTTAAATATTTAATTTAAAATAAATAATATCATTCATATTATAAAAATTTTTTATTAACACTAATATTAATATTTCTATCATTTAACATTTTTTTCTTTTTAAAAGTTGGTAGAAATGTGATTTTAAATTCTCCGTTGCTATAGTAATGAAAATATTTAATTATTGGTGGTTAATTTGTTCCCTGATTATTATTTGTTTGTAATTTAGTGAAACAATGGCTAAAAAACTTTCAGCACAAGATGACTTGGATATGGACCAAATTGCCGAAGCCGAATTATTACGTCTTCAAAGGCAATATCGTATTATGGAAGGAGATAGACAAACGTACTCGGAGGAAACAAAAATCACTTTACAAAAACAAAGGTGTTCTTTCTTTTTATTTTTATTTTCGAACTCTATAGCATAATCAGAAATAATCGGGTCTCAAATAAAAGTGTTTGGTAATATTTTTCATATCAACACCATTTGCTCCATTCCGAGAAGAAAGGCGACTCCTCCTTCTTTCTTTGTATCTAGACCATTTAAAAAAACCTAAAAAATTTTGAACTTTTTTCGCATATATTTCGTAAACTGAGAATATTTTCTCAACCATAGTCCAATGCAAAGTTGTAGAGCATTAAATTTGGTAAAACTTGGTTAATTAAAACTAATTTGTTAGAGCAAATATTAACCGAGATACGGCCGGTCAAAGACAAAATTTTATTTTTCGAGAAAATTTGCCTAACTTTGACCGGCCGTATCTCGGTTAATATTTGGTTTACAAATTCGTTTTATGTAGGTACTATATTTTACCAAATTTAATGCTCTATCATTTTGTATTGAGCTATGGTACACAATACGAGATATAAGCGAAAAACTCTAAAAAGTTCAAAATTGTTGAGGTTTTTGTCCCCCCCCTTCAAATTAGTACAGGGTCCTCAAGGTCAAAAACTTTAGATAGACATCCTAGAGTACCCTCAAATGGCCTTTAAAAATTTCATGAACTTCGGAATATTTTCCAGGTATAAAGTTAGATCGACTGGACTACAGAGAATATATGAAAATAATATTAAGAATATGAGTATTCGCAGAAAGAGGCAGAGATTATTTCATTAAAAAAATATTTTTTAATATACAAATTTCGAATTTTATAAAGAAATCAGATTTGCTCAGGGGCCCACATCTTGTGGGTACGTGGATGGCGACCACGAGCTGCCCTAGCTGGGACTGACAGTACTTCTTTTCTTTGCATGTCAGTCTCTTTCCTTCAACAGGCGTCAGGCCGTGCGACTGGCCAGCCTGTTCTATTCCTTCGCGGTCGCAAAAACCCCCACCCCCTCCGCCGACCCCGCACAGGGGAATTAAGACGAAGAAAGAAGATCTATAACCAGGTAACATCGGTCCTTGAGGATGGGATGGCCTTATGTTATAAGATCGAAAATTAAAAATTAAAATTTTCAACTTTACCAGAATATTTTTTTATTATTATGGGAGATTTTAATTATAGACCACATTTTGTTATTAATTATTTATTAAAAATATAAATACTGTAACTGTACAACGATTATATTTTTTTAATAAATAAATAGTTTGAGACCGAGGGCCAAAAATTCCTAGTAAGAAGCCACCAATTTTCCTGATTACAGACCTTTATTCTTTTGAAATTTTAGATACGAAAGATCTTGAGAGACCTATAATAATTAAGTAAATAAATCTTTGACTGATTGAAAATTTATGAAGCAGTCGTCACCAATCTTATTGCTTAATTAATTTTTTTTTTCTAAAGGAACATGATTGAATCTTTGGAATTGGAGAAACAAGAACTTCAAACGAAATATAATTCAATAACATCTAAATTAAACGAACAAAAAGACAGTAAATATAACGAAACAATTGATAAATTAATAGAAACAAAATCGAAATTTGAAAAAAAAAATAAAAAATGAAAAAATGGAGGTAATATATTTTATTTTTTTACATTTGAATAATAATAGTTATTAATTTTTTTTTTTTTTTTTTTTTTTTTTTTAGATTTCAGAATTGGAAAATCAAATAAGTAATTTAGAAAAACAAATTGCTAGATTAAAGAAAAATGATATTAATGATAATGATTATGTGACCAGGATGAATGATGAAAGTAAATTTATAGCTATTTTGGAAAATAGATTGGATGTTGTAAGTATGCAGGCAGGGTTTATTATATTTATATCCCATTTAATTTGTTCATAAATTTATTATAGGACTATAATTTTTGTTTGCATCTAGAATAGCATAAAAATTCAAACTTCATTAGTTTTCTTCTTTAGGGATTTAAAAGAAGTTTTTCATTTTAATTTCAGAGGTATTCTTTTCAATTAAAATTCTTTATTTCAGGCCACTGTTCGATTTAACAATATACTTGCTGATAATACCAACCTTAGAAAAGAAATAGATCATCTTTTAAGAGAGAGAAATAGATTTAATCAACTTTACGAACAAATGTTAAATCGTTTAAATTCGGGTAAAAAAATTATGGTAGATCTAGTTGATCAAGCCAATCTTGCTTATGATCAAAGGTATTTTTAATTGATTAATTTTTTAAACTTTATTCATTATAATATTTTCTTAATTTTTTTTTTTTTTTGTAGAGAAGATTCTCAAGGCAAACTACAAAATTTACGCACTCGAGAAAAAACTGACGAATTCGCCCATAGAAGGGAAATAAAAAAAATGCAATGGACTCTAGATCACGATACTAAATTGCATGAATTCTTATCTATAAAAGGACAACGTCGTATTTTAGCTGATCTTGAAGTAAAGGAAGCCATGAGAAAACGTAAATAACTTATTTTTCAATTTTCACATTATTTTTTAAAGGAAGAGACAAGTGGCTAAGCTGTGAATTTCCGAGTCTGAAGTCTTATCACGACTCGGGTTCGAATTCAGCTTGCCGCAAATAATTCAAACATTGTCGAAGTCTCCTCTTAGGGAGGAAAGTGGGAGTAAATCTAACCCCACAGCATTGGCGGATCCAGGGGGGGGGGAGGCAGCTGTCCCCTTCCAAACTTAAAATAAAAATAAAAAACAAAAAATAAAAATAAAATAAATAATGGGTGATTGCATAAGTTAATACCCGACCTAAAGATAAACAGATGAAATTTTAAAGAATAAACGAATATATTATATACATAATTATTTGTTACAGAATCAGAAAAAGAATCCAGGGATGAATTAATCGTTAATTATCAATCAACTTTGGAACAAATAAAAGAAAGTTGTGGCGAATTGGATATAGATAAACTTTCCGCACAATTTCTCAAACAAGAAGAAGAAAATTTTGCATTATTTAATTATGTTAGCGAACAAAATGCCGAGGTATCTATTTTTCTTTGATCATCTTTTTTTTATGTTTGATTGCCCAGTCATCTTCCCTGGGAAAAGAATTAGCAGACATTGTTCTTTGTTCGTCATCAATGTTTGTAACTTGGTGCTTGGTAATAAACAACTTGGATTCGAACTTAAAAATTTTATTATTAATATGTAAAACAATATTGACTACCTTCCAGTAAAATTTTTTGCCAATTCTTTGTAGTCTTTTCATAATAAAATCATCTGGGTTTAAAATAAAAATTCTTAAATCCTGAAGACTAAGGCGCTTCGGGATGCAAAGCTATTCGCATGTTTTTGCCGATAAGATGGCGTTAGGGGTCTTAAAAATTTAGCCCAACTATTACGAAAATTTGCCAACAGATGGCAGGATGGTAGGGCTATATTTAATCTCATGTATTTGTTTGAATTTCGTTGATCTTTTAATAATGAATAGTTTATAAATATTATTATATATCATTTATAATGCATAAAAATTAGGGTCCGACCGAAACAAGATTTTCAGCCGAAACCGAAACCGAATATTTGGCCTCCACCTTAGTTTTGGCCGAAACCGTAACCGAAAACGAAAATTGTTTTTTTTATTAATTTTTTTTTTTTTTATTTTTTTTTTTTTTTTTTTTTTTTTCTTTTTTTTAAAATTCTTTTTTCTTTTTTTTTTTAGATTTAAATATTTTTTCTTTTTTTTTTATTTTATTTTATTTTTTTTTTTTTTTTTTTTTTTTTTTTTTTGTTTTTTTTTTTTTTTTGTTGGGTTGGGGGGGGGGGGGGGGTGGGGTTGGGGGGGGGGAGAGGCGGGTGGTTGGGGGGAGGGAGGGTGGGATAAAAATATATAAATATAAGCTATAATTGATCTGATAATCGGCTGTTAGACTAGTCTACCATCTTTTGCAAGAGTGATGAACTATTTGGCCGTAATTTTTAAATAAATACGAAAATTACTTTTGACTTGGTCACCACTTTATTTAATTAATAAAGGTTGGATATTAATGATTTTTACATTTTTAGATTTAAAAAAAAATTACATTTTTCATGTTTTTTTTTTTTTTTTTTTTTTACATTTTATATAAATTAAAAAAACTCAAAAAAAATACTTTAAAATGCCTCAGTAGTTTGGACTAAAGATTCAATGTGCTCTCCTGAAGCACCTTAATTTAAAATTTTTCCTAGTTGGAAACTATCGAAGAGGAAGTGGCTAGGATTGAATTCAGCATTGAAGACCAAAAAGAAGCATCTCGAATTCGTGCTCAGCAACAACGAGATACTGTAGAACAATTACAAGATTTATTGAATCTCGCCACTCTGGAAATAGACAAAGTTCATTTGGAGCTTCAAGAACGCAGGATTTCTTTAGATAAACTATTAACTGGCGTCCGTCGACTTTTTGATCGACTTGGTTGTGATAATGCACCTATGCTTAATTTACTTGGTAATTATTTTTATAATTTCTACATATATACCTCGTTTATTTTATATTTAATTTTACAAATTCTTTTTTTTTGTAGAAGGAGAAGCGGTTGTAACTCCTTATAACGTGATGCTCTTTTTACGTATCATTGATCGCCAAATAGAAGATCTTAGAATGGAAGCAATTAAAGAATAAAGGAAAAAAGTTTTTTTTTAAAGGTGATTATATAGGTATATATAGCAATGACCTTAGTTATTTAGGGCCTTTGGCTTCTTTTTTTTGAATGAAAGAAAGGGAAAATACGAGGGTGACCTGAAAAGTTTCCGACCTATCCAAGACAAAATAAAATTTTTTTTATCAAATTTATTACTTTCTCTTACCTATATATGTATATAGAAAGTATTGGTTTCATGTCAAAAATTCGATATCGAGATTTTGATGGATATACACGTTTTTTTTGAGGTCCCCTGAATCCAAAAAAGTGGTTTTTGCGACATGGTCTGTCTCTCTGTCTCTGTGTGAGTGAGTCTGTGAACAAAATATTTCAAGAACGGAATGAGCTAGGAAGTTGAAATTTTATATTTAAGTTCGGTACCCTCCCGAGGCGTGAAAATAAGCTTTTAATCCAAATCGGCCAAAAAGTATTAGTACTTTACTGATGCACTTTTTCAGCTTTTATCGATTTTCTCAAAATTCGCTCTAACGATTTTGATTAAAATTCAAAAATCAATTATTTTTTAAATGCTCTTTAAAATGTATATTCTCAGTTTGTTCTCAAATTGTTTCAAGCCCTCTTGACTCTTGGACTTCATAGGAAAGATAGGAGAAATGCTATGATAACAAAATAGAAATTATTTTTCTATGATTATATGTTTTCTATCTTGAATTCTATCTATTGTACGCCCTACTGTCTGAAACAAAATCTGGTGCAGTCCCACCAGATTTTTTATATTTTTCTACATACTCTCCTTGTAACTGTACAAAATTCCCCCAGCGATGCTCCTGCATCTCATCAAGGAGACTATGTAGATAAATAAAAATAAATTTGATAATAAAATGTCTTGTATCTTGGTGCGAAACTTTTCAGACTTCGTATATCGAATAATAATTTATTAGCTATTAATCTTTAATCCTTATTAGAAATTGAATTAAATAAAGGATTCTAATTATTAATATTTTTTCTTAAATATGTAAAATTGTCGATAAACTCTCTCCTTTCCTTATCCCTCATTTGGTTGGCCGTCCCGAGGTGAGCCTTAACGAAAGCAAGTCATTCGATTATGCCTCTTCGGGATGGTCGGAGCACCACAGACGGGTCAAAGTATAAATTTTTTAATACTGCAACCAAATAACTGTTACCTTCGGCAATTAAGCAACACAGGCCTCCAAATTTCATTTACACCACCGAGCATTTTAATGATGAAGCAAATGGGTTTCTTTTGAATCCTTAAGAAAACAAATTTTGAGACCTTGCGAATAAAGTTTTAAAATCTGCTCATCTGTTCAAAAGATATCAAAATCTGTTTTTTTTTTTTTTTTTTTGGCTATCTAATCCTACGGAATCGATTTGTACACAGCAAATTTATTACTAATTCTAATTTGTATTAGTTTTGTCTATGTCTATGGATTCCAACCTTTTATGAATTTTTTTTCACTCTTGCAATTTATAATGAGAAAGAGAAGTTTTGAATCTAAAAATATTTTCTTGCATTCATTTACTTTTCTTCTAATTTCTCTACTGTGGGAAATTTAAAGAAAAAAATGCATATTCTTGTTTAATAAAAAGGAAAACTGAAATAAAAATTCAGCGTTTAAAAAAAAAAAACATTTTTTTATTCTATTAGATAATTATTAATTTATAATAGCTTATTTCTAAACAGTTTACTTTCTCACTATTTATTCTTAATAGAAGTACTCCTTGACTTATGACCATCTGCACGGCCAAGTTTATTATTATATTAAAAAATCATAAATTCCTTGACTTAGAATGGAACACTCTTAAGTAGATGAGTACCTAGTGTATATTTTTTGTACATGGATTTATTTATTATCTAGAGAGAGAGATCATTATAACATAATAATAGTAGATATATATTAATTATTTATTATTATTATCATTATCCCTCCCTCCCCCCTTGGCCGAGATGTTAGAAGTATTGAAAAATGTCAATATTGATAACCTAAAAGCCAAGGGGAATGGGTTCGGACCCCAGACAGTTGGATGAATATTTTAAATAATATGAACATGGGCGTAACTAGGGAAGTTGGCTGGGGGGGGGCCATGGGACCAGCCATTCTCCGGGGGGATGGAAAGTCCCATATTGTTTCACTTTTTCTTGGGGCGGGGAGCCTTCTAGGGAGGAGGGGGCAGGCCCCCTAGTTACGCCCATGAATATGTATACCAAATGTGTATATAAATATGCCTGGATAATTTGTATTGTAATGTTTCGTTTAAAGCCTATATGGCCTCAGATGCCGAAGACAAAAAAAGCGCATTTGAGTCAAGTGCCGTTTCACCTTTTTAGTGCTTTTCTCCAACTAGACTATCTCTATTGGTAAACAAGCATAGCTACAGATATAAATACATTTCTAATTCATTGAGCAAATTTCGAAACTTCTTTGAAGATGAAGGCAAATCATTCCATTCCTTTTGAGCTTGATAGTCGGTTCTTTGTAGGGTCCGACCGAAACAAGATTTTCAGCCGAAACCGAAACCGAATTTCGGCCTCAACCTTAGTTTCGGCCGAAACCGTAACCTAAACAGAAACTTGTATTTCTTATAAAAAATTCATATCATTTTACCTTTTTTTTTTTTTTTTTTTTGAAATTTTTCCGCCCTGCGGAAAATCATTTTATCTTTTTTTTAGGGAGACTAAATTTTTTCCGCTTTTGCAAATCATTTGACTTTTTTTTTGCATGCGAGTGTCATCCCATCTTTTCAGACTCAGTTTTCGGCCGGCCAAAAGTTTCGGCTACTTTTTAGCCGAAACCGAAGCTACTGCCGAAACCAGGTTTTTGGCCGAAACCGAATATTCGGTCGGTTTCAAGTTCTTTGTCCAGTAAGAGAAATTTAGACATTTCTTATTAGAATCACTCTCATCTTGAACCCACGTTTTAAATTAATTTTCGTTAGAGTCGTTTTTATTGAATATTAGAAGGGCAGGACTTCCTCATATCTCTCCGACTTTATATATAAATATACAACGTGAATCTTTCTCACACCGGGTATCATGAGATCATAATCTAAATGAATAAAAATTCAGCATTTGTTCTTTAGGCCACTACTAATAGTATTTTATTGTCTTTCAACTTTCAAAAGAAGAAGACACTAATTATCCTAAGAGAAAACTATCATTCTTCATTAATGAGCATGCAGATAATATTTTTATCACTGGATGAACAATTTTTATTGGCGTCGAATCTAAATTTTTCAATTTGTTTTATAAATACTGTACCTACTAATTATTTGTTTGAAAATTATTTAACTTCTTCAAATCAAATTTGTAAATTTTGTGTGTTGTTGTATTTTAAGGTCCTGACGTATAGACCTCGAAACGTAGAAATAGGAAATAAATAATTTTGGGCCGAATAAAGTCTTTTTTCTTCACCTTCCTGAAAAAATTAAAAGGCGATTTTTAAAAAATCTAAAAGATAATTTTGAAAAACTTTCTCTAATAATCAATGCTAATAGAAGAATAATTACTAATTCTCTTTATTTAGATTAGAATTAGATTCTAATGAATTTCCGAAAGTTGCTTGATCAGGAGTGAAAAACGGAAAAGCTTTTTGCTCATTATGATTTCGAAGAATATGATTCTGCAAAGCATATTTATAGGCAAATTGTTTACTACAAAACCCACATTTGAAAGGTTGTTTACCACTATGGGTCGTGAGATGATGTTTGAGGTGATGTGACTGTGAAAACACTTTATCACATATCTCACACTTAAAGGGCTTTTCTCCGCTATGTATCCTGTGATGTTGTTTAAGATGAATAGATTGAGAAAACGTTTGAGTACAAACTTCACATTTAAACGGTTTTTCACCGCTATGAGTTCTTAAATGATGTTTTAGATTAATTGCTTGGGTAAACATTTTTTCACATATATCACATTTGTAGGATTTTTCGCCGCTGTGTATTACGAGATGCTGTTTAAGACTGCTGGACTGTGAAAACATTTTTAGACATAAATCGCACTTGAATGGTTTTTCACTATTATGATTAAGGAGATGCAGTTTAAGAGAATTTGAATGGGAAAACATTTTATCACATTTATCACATTTATACGGTTTTTCACCACTATGAGTTCTGAAATGTTGTTTAAGATTAAATGATTGAGTAAAGCTTTTATTACATATATCACAATGATAGGGTTTTTCGCCACTATGAGTTCTGAGATGATGTTTAAGACTAATGGACTGGGAAAACATTTTCTCACAAATATCACATTTATAGGGTTTTTCTCCACTGTGAGTCCGTAGGTGTTGTTTCAGGTGAACTGATTGAGGAAACATTTTATTACAAATTTCACACTTGTAACGTTTTTCACCAATATGTATAAGTTGGTGTATTTTCAGAGAATTTCTATGGGAAAAGTATTTCTTACATGTTTCACACTGATAGGGTTTTTTGCCACTGTGAAGGCGGAGATGAGCTTCGAGCGTGTGGGGCAAATTGAACTTTTTATTGCAGAATTGACAAATTAATCGTTTATATTTTAAATCTAATTTTCCCTTGTTCTGGTCCAAATATGGTGGTTCTAAAAAAAATGTAATAAAAATTAATTTTATACAAAAAATAATGTTACATAGATTTTTTGTACATAAACTTCTAAAGATTATTTAAACAAAAAGACGATTTTCAGATGAAAAAATTAATTTATTTAACAATTTGTGAATATGTTAATTAGATTAATTTGTTTAATTTTTGGGATGAATCATTCTGTCCAGATTTTTTAAGTGAGATTACTTTTATTTTTACTTTATACAGACAATATGGGAACTTGAAATTAAGGTATACCAATATTAAGTCACCGACTGCTCTGAGTTCTCATGCGATCGAATTTTTGCATGGATTTGACTTTGACAACCCCGTCATTCTGATGAAGGTGGACAACACATATAAACGTCTGATAGCAGAAAAATGTTTTATAAAAACATATGGACATAGGACATTAAACTATCAGACTGATTGTATTGGCCTTAGCTGTATATTTGTCCATCTTAATTAATGTAGACGCTCAGATTTAAATATAATAAAATAATTGTTTATAAAATTATTTGTAATTTGAAAATATATTGTAAATTAATTAAGTTAGAAAATTATCATTTGCAAATAAATAACTATATTTTCAAAGAGGTCAATTGCACGCTTTTGTGAGATTTCGGTTTTTATTAAGATGTATTATGGGTCAATGTACTGAGGGTTCGTTGTTTCCCCAGTATTTATCTTATAATAACTGTATTTGATAATAAAATATTGTATATATACCGGTTCTCTTCTTGAAGTTGATCTTAATTTTCAGCAGTGAATGAATATTCAGACAAATGCATTTCTTGTAATGTTTTTCAAGAAAGTGCAAGTTTATAAAACTTGTCTTGCATAAATCGCAAGGGTAGACAGGACCTAAATATATAGAAAATAAAAAATTCATTTCGATCTTGAAGCCGTTTTTTGCAAGATTAATGAAATTCTTATTTTAAATTTTACCTATATGAATAGGATAATCCATCTCAATATTTAATTTTGATGGATGATCATCTATTTTAATTAAAGCCATATTCTGAGTGAAAATTCATAAAAATTACATATATATATATATCTGTCACTGTCAGGGAACAAAATGTCAGTATCAGGGAACATTCATAGATACAACAGTGTATCTACTGTCAAGAAAATCACCCTTTCATTGCGGTGCTTTCAATTCATTGATCAACAAATTTGCATCCAATGTTGCAAACATTGCTAGTAAAATCTCTTAAAAACTATCTTTTCTATATAGGCCTACTCTGGGCTTTCCACTTCAAAAATATATTTTATCTCTCATTCATTATCTATACTCTCATTAAATGTCAAGTTGATTCTAACCCCAGGGGCGGATTAAAAGGGGGGGGGGGAGAGCGACCGCCCCCCCCCCCCCCCCCGAGAAGAAATTCAAAAAGTTATAAAAACTAGTAATCTAAAGAAATTATGATTTCTTTAATTTCAATTGAATTTGTTACCAATCAATTTAAATAAATAGGAAAGTGGTCTAAATGGCCATAGATGCCGACAAAGTCTTTGAATAAAAAAAAAAACCGCCCCCCCCCCCCCCGACAAAATTGCATTAATCCGCCCCTGTTCCGGCCTCAAACTTAGTTTTTGGCCGAAACCGAAACTTCTATTTCTTATACAAAATTCATATTTTACTTTTTTTTTTTTTACTTTTCCCTAGCAAAACGAAATTTTAGGGAGACGAAATTTTTCCGTCCCTTTCCCGGCTTGAGGAAAATATTTTTTTCTCCCTCACTTGGAAATCAAATCATTTACCTTTTTTTTGCGTGCGAGTCTCTCATCCCATCTTTTTCAAACCAGGTTTCGGCTGGTATTTTTTGGCCGAAACCGAAACCAGAATTTTTCGCCGAAACCGTATATTCGGTCGGTTCCTAATAATATATTAAAATCAAGCGCCTCTTTTGAATTTCGGTAGGGATTTTAAAAACATTTTCTTATTAAATTGGCAACTCTGTTTTTTCTTTTTGTTTGTTTTTGTTCCTACTTTTCCGTCTGCTATTTTCATTCCCTGATTTAAAATCTTTTTTTACATTTATCAATCAAGCTCATTCTTTTTTCCATCTTTTTCTTTATTTTAACACAAATGTTTACACTTTATATATTATTTTTAAATAACTCTTTTTTAATTTAATTATGTATAGATTAAGAGAAATTAAAGATTATTTTATATTATTATTTGAAAATAATCTTTTTCGTTTGATTTAAATTTTTTCATTTTGTTGAACAAATTTTTTTTTTTTTTTTTAAAAAACAAACAAAAACTTTCCCCCTTCTCTCCCCCACCCCCCCCCCACCCCCCCACCCTTTCGCCAACTCTTTTCTAAATAATTTCATAAAAAACTTTATTTATAAATTTTTTTTTTTTATTTATCTATTATTTTTATTTAGTCCATTTGAACAAATTTAGGTATGTATATGTTTTTTAAATTATTTCCTAAAACAATGCAACTTCTATTCAAATTTATTGAAAAAATGAATGCTGTTAAGGAAAATTAAGTAAACTTTTAAAAGTCAAATCTTCAACTATGCCTTGAATTGGTAAATGGATTTCAACACAAACACATTTGGCTCCTCAAGAAAATCTACTGTGCAAGAGCAAATTAGTGTGACACATCCTGGTCATTCTAGTTACAAATAAATAAATCATTCTTATCTGTAAGAAGTTGAAATCGTTCAGATTATACTTGTTCTCTTCCAAAGTCACATTCAGTAAGAAAAGTTTTTCTTAATGCATCCATTTTTCTCATTTTAAAACAACACAGTCAAATCTCAGGGGAAGGACTTGCAGTAAAGGTCTCGAGTAGAATAGATAGTGGTCGCACATGATTTAAAACAACTCCAGACTTTTTCGGTCCGAAAAAAAATTAAAACAAATTTGAGAAACTCGCCTTGCTAAACCATTTATAAGTTTTCTTTTCAGATGGTTACTCTTCCAAGGAAAATCCTGTTTTCCGGATCTATTAGAATTAAAGAACAAAAACCACCTGAAAAGGAAACTTATAAATTGAATCTCGTCTTCCCTTATTTTAAACTAAACCATTTAATTTAGAAAAAAGAAATTTGAATCCCTGAGGCCACAAGTTTTTTTATATACACGCTTCGAACTGAATGGTTTTAGGTCCGAAGCAAACCGAACCAAAACGACACCAATGACAAAATACAGTCCACGCTTCTTTCAACACTCGAGGTCTTTTCTGCACGTTTAACTATCATAAACTTTTAATTTTTTTTAATTATTTATTTTTTTAGGTTTCAAACAACCTTTGCCGAGATTTTGTTTTTTTAAAAATGAGTAGACATTATAGATGCTTTTATAAAAATTGTACTTCCAATGGACGGTTTGAAAGTTGCAATAATTTAAAATTTTATAAATTTCCAAAAGAATTGGATTTATTTCGCGAATGGATGCGATTATTCTGGATATAAATATAAACATCCAGATGAAGTGAGAATAAAAGATTTAAGACTTTGTTCTCTGCATTTCTCCGAAAACCAAAAACGGGCTTCTAATGGTCTTTTAATTCCAAGATCTGTTCCTAATGCCATTCCATCGCCTGTTAATTTATCTTCATTTTCACATTTTCTAAACAATATTGATGAAAAACTTGATGACAATAACGATGACCCAATTATTTTGGACTCGTCTGAAGACGAATTCCAACCTGAAAATTTATTAGTGTATGATCCTGATGATTTTTCAGACGAGGATTTACCAGCGAGTAATCTGATTCAAGAGAATGAGGCCAAACCAACACATCCGTCATATCCTCGTCAACGACAAAACAAACAACCGAAAATAGTGCACTCACTGCTTTTAGGAAAAAAATTGCTTAATATAAAGAAAAAATATAAATATAAAAAATCAAATAATATCACAAAGCGCAACATTTATCCAAAGAAATTAATGATCTATTCTATAATAAGATTATTGATTCTTTGGAAACAATTTTTCAAGAACCATTAAAAGATGAAGTTGAACTTCCCGAAGCATATGAATGGAGTTTAAAGGACAAACTTCTTGCTTTATCTTTTTCCATAAAAATAGTCCCAGATGTTATCGATTTTTGAAACATATATTAGCTTTACCAAAGCCTTCTACACTTTTTGATATTTTAAGAAAAAATCCCATTTCAAAAAGCTGGATTTAATGATGAAATAAAAAATCATTTAAAAAGCATTTTTACAAAGTTAGACAATGTAGATCGGATGGTTGCTTTAGTTTTTGGTGAAATGTCTATATCTTCATTAAAATATTATGACTACTACAATGATTTTGTTTATGGATATGAAGATCTCGGAGATTTTGGCCGGACAAGTGACTCCGCAAACAGCGTTTTGTTTTTCATGGTCAAAGGCCTTCTAAGAAGGTGGAAACAGCCAGTCTGTTATTTTTTTGTCAAATCGCCAATGAATATATTGAAAATAAAAGCCTTGCTTGGCTCAGTGATAAACTTTGTAAACGAATGTGGTCTCCAAGTGGTAGTCACAATATCTGACCATAGTAAACCTAATAAATTGGCGATTAAAGCCTCGTTGATCAATATAGGTCACAATCTGGCAAACCTGGGAATAAATTTAACTATAAAATTAATAATAATATAATTATACATTTATTTGATCCTCCCCCCACTTATTGACATCATTTAGAAATTACTTTATTAAACACAAATTAAAAACAAAAGATGGAATTGCTGATTGGAACCATTTTGAAAAATATTATGAAATACAAGAAATAAACTTTTCCATTTTTTTAAGGGGTTTTTTTAGCAAAAAACATTTAAATCCAAAAGGAAAAAAAGAAAAAAATTAGTTTAGCTGCTCAAATTTTTAGTTTTAAACTTGGTTGTTCAATGTATAACAATGTTGAAGTGCTGCCTTTCATTGAAATCCCAAAAAAATTTGCCTTGTATTTTTTGCCATATGAAGCCAAAGCAACTGCAATGCTTTGTGTAGACATGGACAATCTTTTTGATAGTTTTAATGGCGATTCCAAGGAAAATGAACGAAAAGTTCTTAAAAATCGTCTAACAAACAACTCTAAACATTTTGCATTTTGGCATCGAATGTTACCAAAACTGCGCAAATGGAAATTCCAATCAAAAAATAATCCAGACAAATTCGTTTCAAACAGCATAGTTGAAGCATGGATAACAAATATAAGAGCCATGAATTCGCTATGGAAAAAATTGTCAAACTCTTATAAATTTAAAAAATTAGGTTTAGAAATGAGATCTTTAAATATAGATCAGCTTGAAAATCTGTTTTCAATTATTGCACTGCATGGCGTCCGTAAAAGAAAACCTACAAGCAGACAATTTATTGCAGCCTTAAAAACGTGTTTATTAAATAATTTAAAATCAAAAAATTGTTCGTGCGTTAATCGTGAAAGACATGGTACTGGCACGTTTCTCACCAATTTCAGATCTTTTCTCATTAAGGAAACGGATTCGAAAATTAAAATGGGGAGATTTTAATCTTAATTCAAATACCCTCAGTATTCTAAAGGAAATGAAATATTTTTATTTTAGAAAATATATTCAGCCTACTATCTAACAACATTTTGTTTATGAAAAACATTTGAAAAAATTAAAATTAATTGTTTTCAATGTGTTATCACACGATCAGTACCACAAGAACCACCATCACCGATGTAAATTCAAAAAACGGTTTGCTTTTTTAATAGAGAACGATCATATTTTCATGGTTTATCAAAAAATATGATTTCATTTATTCAAAATATAACTATTATATCAGAAACTACATTATTACCTCTTTTAAATCATCAGAAAGAGGTCCGTTCATTGTTTGTTAATCGCATTTTACATTTTTTCCCATATTTTAATGAAATATGGTGTAATGATCATAGGCTAATATTTAACTAAACGTTTTTATTATTATTGACTACCATTCTGATTAAAAATTTTAATACAAGATTAAACGAAAATAATAAATAATTTCTCTAAATTGTTATCTTCTATCCACAAACTTGTTCACTTTTTGATGTATAAATGTATGTACATTAACATGTGTTTAATGTATATATATATGCTTATACTTTCGGCCCTCTTAAGGCATTCAAATAAAATTTTATATTTTTATGTATATTACATGTAAAATATTGTATATTTTTTCTAAAAGTCAAAAAGTGTTGATTATATGTTTAATTATT
>JAKCPI010027231.1:0-33068 GCA_023213315.1 Euborellia annulipes
AAGGCAACCCTACCGCAGCTAGTAATTTATAAATTTTAATTACCCTAATTCTAAAAAACATAAGGTTGAGTGATGAATAGCTTGTGACATGAAAATTAGTAAATTATTTATTATTCATTTAAATAATATAATTGTTTAGTAGGCATACCTCAAATTCAGAAGAGTCTATAATTCGTAGATGATGAAGAATCTTGAATAATGTAAAAATACAAAAAAGATTTTTATGATTAACACTGAAAGAAAGTAAAAACTGATCCTGAACTGATCAATCACTAACTGGGATGAAGCCGGAAGTGAACAACAAAGCAGTCAAATTAGAGACAATTAAATGAATAACAATCAAATGAGAGACTAACTGCTGGGCACACATGGTCGATTTTTAGTCAAGCGATAGTTTAGTCGATGGACATAAAATGCATTAAGTTAAATGTAGAATCGCACACGACAACTGCAGATCAATTGGATTTTTTAATGCATTGATGTCCATCGACTAAAAATTGAAGTGTGTGCCCACCCAGCCTAAACCGCGTCATGATCAATCGGAAGTTAGCCGAGTAATTGATTCAAGTGATTATTCAAATAAAATAAATAATATAATTCCAATTATTGATTAATTCATCGAAGATGAAAATTTTTTTCCTCTCAAAATTAGAACCACTGAAAAAAAAATGTATTCTTTATTAATTTGAGGGAGAGGAGAAGGGGATGGAGATAATGGTCTATGAATTACTCAAAATTTTTTTCCAATATTTCCCCATTGAGCGCCTGGTACAGAAAAAATTTTTAAGATATTAGAGAAAAAAATTAAATTGTGTGGTTTTATGAAACCACGATGCATGTGAAACTTTTTTTTCAGATAGTACGCATTAAACTGAAAAAAAAATATAGTTAATAAATATTTGAAAAATAAATAAATATAAACAATAAAACGAAAAAATATAAATATTTTCATTAACAAACGAAATGACCCCCCACCCTGTCCACACCTTAATTAGAGCTCTAGCGACAGTCGCACTCTCGTATCGTAGTAAAGAACCCTGGTGTGAGTCGCCAGTGACGTCACGACTTGTAACACGATGGGCGAAAAAAATTTGAGGCGATGGAATAAAAGTTTCACTTTAAAAATTGATAAATTATTTTATGAGTGTATAAATAAAAGCCTGGCTTTAATATTTTTCTTATCCGTTTTATAATTTATTCAAAGGTAATTAAAAGAGTACAAATTTTATATTAATATTAAATCAGTTTTGGAAAAAAAAAAAATAAATAAAATGGTATAATTGTAAAAATTGTATTTATTTTTAAAAATTAAATATTTTATATTGAATTGATTATATTAAATATATACAAAAAATAAATATGGAAAAATAAAATAAAAACAAGCTATTAATTATAGGTATATACTTAAAAAAAAAAACTATAATTAAGCAAGTTTTTTTAATTATTCGAAAGAAACTATAAGTTCATCTAACAAAATATAATAGAGAAATAGAGAAGTAAGAGATTGAGAGTGAGAAAGAAAAGATTCCAGAAAAATAATTATAAATTAATGTATTTTTTTTTTTAATTCCAAATGCAACTTACATATTTTGAAGGTTTTTATAAAAAAATATCATGTTTGAAAAAATAAAAAAATTGAGAATTGCACTTTTTATAAATATGTATATATATAAAAAATAATAAAAATTCCTAAATTAAACAAAATTCTCAAATGTTTGTTATTGAGCGATTGGTGATAATAATACAATTTTAGTAATTTAAACAGGATTGAGCAAGTATTTGCTATTTGTAAGTGTGCAAACTAGTCAGAGGTTGAGATGTGCAAGTCTTTTATATAATTTTCAGTTTTGTATACCCTTGAGATTAAGAGATCGGTTTCAATTTGGGTGGGATTGGGGGAACTAAAAATTACTTTAGTTAAAAAGAAAAATTAGTGGCTTCCTACAGTCGAAAGCACTTGATTGTGACTGATAGTCTGATATATGTCAAATTATACTTGAATGAAGAAAATACTGACGATCGGACTGATTCAGTCAGCATGAAGATTGAATAAAATTGAAAAGCGAGTGAAATGTACCGTTTGTCTTATTCTACTTGGCTGGGAAACAAGACAATTTTATTCTACCAATTTTCCAAATTAGTTTGTCAGCAGATGGTACTGCTTAAAGATAACAAACGGAATAAATATCTATAAATAAAGGAATAAAATTCCCTGGTTTCCAAAGTAGAAGGCATCAATCAATTCAAACGACCTTTTCTTATTCATTTTCCAAAGGTGTCCGTTCTTTGTGGGACACCCTGTATGTAACTTCTCATTTGACCAATTAACTCAAAAATATTTGAAGAAAAAGTTAATTACAAATGTGTTATTAAAGTTTTTGTGATTTGTATGGGAGTTTTTAATTATAGACCACATTTTGATATTAATTATTTATTAAAAATATAAATACTGTACAACGTTTCGACTGTTTATTCTGCACCCGAAACGTTATACAGTATATATATTTTTAATAAATAATGACAAATGTGGTCTATAATTAAAAATTTCCATAATAATAAAAAATTTAATTTAATTGTATAAAATTTTGTTAATTTAGAAAAAAACTTTTCAAATAAAAGTTGTATGAATTAAATATCCTATGGAACTTTTATTTAAGAAGTTTTTTCAAAAAAAAAAACTAAGAGATCTGTTCCAACAAGTATATCGAAGTTTGAAAATTTTGATGGGTAGTAAGGAAAAATTAGAGTCTCTTTGAAGTAGATATATTTTATTTATTCAATTTATATCAATTTGAAACATACATTTTTTTTCTACAACTTTAAATTTTATAATATTTAGCTACGAAATTTAAATTCTCTAATAGCAATATTAGAAGGGTTACCAAACGTGGAAAAACCTTACTATTTCCTACTTTTTGGAACAAATCTAAAATACATTTTATTTGTCTAATTTGAGTCAGTTGGTTATGCCCAGAATAATTCTCCAACATTGTTTTTACTCAAATTTTAACAAAGAAAGTCTCGTTAATACTTAAAATTAAGAACACATATATATACACACATATATATATATAAATAAATATCAAGAGTTATAACAAAACTGATTGTTTGTACACACCTCAACTTAAATCCTGTTTATAATAAAAACGCGGTTATAACATTAAACAAAATATCGGCAAAGTGTAATTCTTATTTCTTTTTTTGTTGCATTTAAAAAAAATATAATAAATCATATCATTTAAACCATTTTTTTTTTTTTTTTGTTTTTTGGAATTTGATAGAAAAACAAAAATATAACAAATGATATATATAAGTCTTGAATATATATAGATAAATAATACTTATATTAAGGTTTGGAATTATTTTTAAATCCAAACTGACATTATTATTTTTTTTTTTTAATTAATACTAAAATGCTGCCTGATACTGTTAAATAATCAAATAAGATCGTTGCTGATAATTCACTTTATTCAAGAAATTTTTTTAGATTTTAATAAAATTTTAATTGTTTTTTTTTTTCTCTTTACGAGTTTATTTTTAACTTAAGATCGTGAAATTTGATTATTTAGTTTTAGAGATTTTAAAAATATAAATATTGAGTTTTTTTGGAAAATATATAAATTACGTTGTTATCCTGTATTTTTATCAAACTTTGGAATGAATCTCCAAAATGTTATATTAAAAAAAAAAAAAAAACAAATGAAATTTTACTAAAATTTTAAAAAATTCTTGAATTATCACCAATGAATATCATTTTATTTTTCATATATGAATTATAAACACTATTTAATGAGATCACATTAAACATATTTATTTTATTATACATTATATATTTATGTATATATCTATATATACAAATGAATATATATATGTATTTATATATATCTAAAGAAAGTCGGATAGAATTATTTTTTCAGTATGGCAGTATTTGTTTCATTTTATAGATAGATATATAAATAGAAAATAAAATAAAGAAACACTGATCAGTCTATAAAAAAAGAGGATAAAAATCTAGAATTGTTAAAATATACTTTATAAATAATTTAGAATTATCATCACACACTCTTAAAAATATATAAATATATATAATATATTTTTTGTAAAATATATATATATGAGTAGATATCAAAAAAAATGTTATCACCGAATCAAAAGATTATGACTTTATATAAGAATATTAATCTGGTCAATCTTTATTTATAAATATGTAAAGTAAATTGAACCTAAATTAAGTATATTTCATTTTTCTCCTGGATATTTGGAAAAATCAAAACTTTCCCAGATCTTGGTAGAAAGGCAATCATAAAAATTTTGAAACGTTCGAAAGAAAAACTTGAATAAATAAAATTATCACAGCAAAGTAGAATTGCTTGTATGATACTTATTTAAAATTTTATTTTATTTATTTATACCCTTCTTTCGAACATTAAAAAATAAATTTTTTTTCTTTCAGTTTTCTTTTTAAAAATGTTGTCTATCTATAAAGGAGAAATATTTGAAAAATTTCAAGAAAATAATCAATTTTTAATAAATAAAATTACATACATTGCCTTTTTCTACAATTGAAAAATTAAAATTTTTTTATTTAACAATATAAAAGTGTTCTTTTTTTTTTAATTGCAACTTATAGTTAAAAACACTTAAATCCAAACTTGCTTGAAAAAATTATAATTCTGTTTTATACCAATCTCTGGATGAAATATAAAGCAATCGTAAAAAATAAATTAAAACTTAATTCTTTTTTTGAATTGATTGCTGATATAATTCATAAATAAAAGTTTTTAATTTACATAACAGCAACCAATTGTTCGGCCATAAACAAGTTCAATTCAATTTTACGAATTCATTTCATCCAGGGATTGGCATAAAACAGAATTTAACTTATACTTTTTACAAGGATCTTTGGATTGACAGATATATACACCTATAAGTTGCAATTAAGAAAAAGAAAATTTCATTTAATCAGGTAAAATAAAAAATATTTTTTATAATTTTATATATGATGAATGTTAAACATTCCAAAAAATGTTGTTTACTGCATGCTACAAATTGATGTTAATTTTTTCAGGCTTGATGATGACCATCTAATGATCAAAACTTTGCAATTTCAATTAATAATTGATTATTACATAAAAAATTGTTTAATTGTTATCAATCAATTTGTGAAAAAAATGAATAACCAATTTCAAATAATAAAGTTATTTATGAATATATAAATAACTTATTTAGATATTAGATTATTTTATTAAAATTTAAATTAAATTTGGCACAGATTATAATTTTGAAAATTTCATCAAGTATCAAAATCTTTTGTTCGAGAAATAACTTAGATATCAACTTATATGTATTTTATATATATATAAATATATTGTGAAAAAATAAAAAATAATATTAGAACATTATATAATTAATATAATCCAACTGCAAAAAGTATTGCATAGTTTTCTTTTGCAATTGGGATTGTATGAACAAATACATATATTATGTAAAAATAAATAAAATTCTTTCGAAATATATGTATATATATTATATAATCGATTTCTCTAAAATGTATGTATCTAAATGGCAATTAGTAAATATATTTTTTTTTATAAATAAATTACCAATTTAAATAACAGTTTCACAATTTTTCAATATTTTTTTTTCTTTTTAGAGATTATTTTTTATTTATTACATTTAAAAATTTATTTATTAATACTATGTTCAATATATAATATGGTTTTTGGACCCGATTGCGCTCCAAGTCACAGGAAGAGTTTTAGGTAAATGAATAAATATAAAATTATCTTGCTAAATAATAGATCTGTTTGATTAAACGCCCGAGGGCGTCCTGCGCATGCGTAGTGAGAAATATCAAATGCGCACTAACGAAAAGCTATATGCTTTTCCTTAATGCGCATGCGCCGGAAGCCCTCTGCCGTTTAATCGAACAAACCTAATATATAGGTTATGTTATTGAAAAAAAAAAATTATTTAGTAAAATTTAGTTTATCCATGGAAGGATGTTGTCGTTTAAGCATAGATTGCATAACTAAAATTAAAAAGTATTTGGATTTAAAATATTTTATGAGATCTTGGTAATTTAAGAGAACTAAACCAAGAGCTCTACGCTAAGGATTAAGGGCAGAAAATTATTATTTAATAATAATATATATAAATTCCGACCATCTTAGTTTCCTTTTTTCCTTCTTATTATACAATAAAATTTCTCTCTTTGTGCATTGATAAGGCCTCTGGAATTAAATGGACGTATCCAGACAAAAGTTACATTATAACAATACATTCAAAAAAAAAGAAACTAAGAGGGGGGAATTATTTTGTAGGAATTATCAAAAGTGAAGTCAGGCCATTAATGAGTGATGTCATGTGTTACAAGTATAATAATTATAAATAGAATAAATATAAAATAAATGACATAGAATCAGAGTTGATTAAAATATTTAAATACATTCCTACCCGAAGAGGAATTTTAAAATTTTTAAGTTGGCGCTAATTAAAAAAAAAAAAAAATGAATATTATTTTCATTACTATCCATACATCTTATACTACTTCTCTATATAGTCTCTACCTAAATCGAAGCTACTAAAAACCATTCTTAAAGAATGATGCCACGTCTATTCTTCACAAGATAATCACCAATGAAATTGATTCCACCAAACAATTTAGAATGAAGTATGGGGAAAACATTTATTACTGAAGTGAGAAAATGGTTTAGTGAGTAGTTTAGTAGTTTGGTCATTCAGTGTTAACAAGGACAGTTCCTTCAACAAATTTCAAGATCAGTAGTCTAGAACAAAAAAAAAAACACTTAGGATTTCGGATATTGTATTGATGAGACAAGTGGCTGTTCAATGATTAGATTAATATGTAGGAAGAGCGGATGTCAGCCAAACAGGAGAGCCTCTATCTAATGAAAATCTCAATCTAAGAAGACGTTTCGGCGAATCAGTTCTTATGAGAATATTGGTAATCTCAAAGTATACATCATTGAGATGCAGATAGAGTTAGAATATATAATACACTGTACATATTTTATATAATTTTGTATTTATTTATATATAACTTTATCTGCATCTCAATGATGTATACTTTGAGATTACCAATATACTCATAAGAACTGATGATGGCATTATTTAATTAAAGCCGAAAAAATTGAGATTTTCATTTGATAGAGGCTGACATCCTCTCTTCTTACGTATTAATCTGATTTCGGATATTGTAATGAGTAGGTGGCATCATTCTTTGACGAAGGCTATAAAAAATATTTCCCAGTGCCTCAATAAATATCTGGAAAATTGGTATAATGGAAAGTAATGATAATAAAATATTTGGAAAAGAAATTATATCGATACTTTAAAAACAGCCCTTTTACAATATTTAGTTTCTGTAATGTCATATAGCTGTTTTGTATTAATTAATTAAAGCTGAATAATTGAATGGTGTCAGACAGAATCCGTCTGTCAAACCAATCAATTCTTTATCCTCCAAAAATGCATACGGTTCAACTTCCGATTAAAAAATAGAATATTTTTTCTTTAGAATACAAAAAGTTATAATAATTCAGCTAGATCACCAATAATTATTAATAAACAAGGGATTGTTAAAATTTAAATTCACATCAACTCGTTTTTTTGGCCATTTCTTAAAATAAATTAATATCTTCCAGCGACTTTTGGTGCGCAATAGTACATTATACCATTTGGTTTAAATACATATAACTTCAAAGTCGTTTTTTTTTTTCATGAATCAACTATTTTATATATTATGTAATCAATCATTCCGAGATTCGTATTAAATTGAAATGATTTACTTTTTCAGTATTAAAGTCAGAAGAAGACAGACAAATACTTGAAATATAAGTAGCACAATGCTGTATTTTCTCAGACTAGAAATTTGTTATAAAATTCATTCCATTTTTTTTTTCTGAGTATTTGCAACTATCTTACCGTGATTGTACATCCATTCTTAAATAATAATAATAATAATAATAATTATCTATTTAAAAACTACAATGTTATGTATTAAATGAAATTATTATAAACGTTGACTGACTTTTTTCAAATTTTTTTTTATTATTATTAATCTGAAGGAAGTTCTTTTGTTTTTCTTCTAAAAGTAAAAAAATAATTTATAAGAATGAACAATTATAAATTAATAAAATCATTTTTTTAAATTAAAACACAGTTCAAATCTTTTTTTTTTTTATTTTTGTATCTTAATAGATAGTTAAGAATTCTTTTTTAGAAAAGTTGATGGAGAAGAAACAGGAAAGAAGAGAGGAGGTACTAACTAATTTTCTAAAAATCTATCTATTCATTTTTATGCTAAATATAGAACTAATTTTTGGTGGTCCGGTTTAAAATAATTTATTAAAAGAGATGTTTTTTAAAATATAATTTGTCAACTTCAAAAAGAACTTCAGGAGTGGAAGCGTTATTTCGTTCGAGAAGAACAAAAAAAAGGCTTGATGGTGAAATAACTGACGATTAACATTATCGCTCATGGACACTTAAAACCTCGTAAAACGGATTTTTGTGGGAATTTCTTGTGAAAATTGCCTTCGGCCACGCCGAGGCCGTCTTCTGACGGCAGGGGCACCGCACATCTAGTGGAAATTGACCTTAACGCTTCATTTCATTCCATTCCATTGTCTATTTGAAAATTTAGAATTAAACTCAGAAACTAGAGTTTATTTAAAAAAAACGTCAGCAATAATAATTTGTTCAAAGCCATAAAAAACAATTTTTTTTATTTATTTTGATTTTAAAATTTTGAAGTCGATGACAGACAATAACAAAAGAAAGATCAATAGGGAGAAACGCTTAATCCTGGTTCTTTCACAAATGAATTTGACAAACTATATTAATTTTAAGTTGGAGAGAATCATGTTCAATTATTCGAGGTTTCACCCAACAATTCCTTTTAGAGAATAATTTTTATTAAAGGTCTCGACATCTGACTCCACTTTAACCTTATTTATCAATATTTAAATTAATTGGTAGCCAATAAATTTTTGGTCATTAATCAGAGTCTGAAATATTCGTTGTCTAATATGCTTTTATATTTCTTATTAATATTATAACACCTATGCCTGAACTACAAGTAATGTTTTGTCCTAAGTTTTGCATGATCAGAAATGGAGTGACACAAAATTAATGCTACTACTTTACTCCAACTTCAAATCAGTCTTTTAGTCAGTCGTTGCGATATCGTCAACTTCAAATCAGTCTTTTAGTCAGTCGTTGCGATATCGTCATATATTAAAGTCGATTATTCTAGTTTATGATAAAGGTCCGAATTGCCCTATACACGTTGGACAAACATGTTAGAATTACGACATAATATTAGGTATAAACCAGAATTTTATGTCTCAAAAAGTGATTATTAAAGCTTTTGTGGATTGTATTATTATTATTTAATTATTTATTAAAAATATAAATACAGTACAACGTTTCGACTGCTTATTCTGCAGTCTTTTTCAAGTACTGTGCACTTGTTCCGACTCAGGTAGGGATCGTTACGTGCATTTTATATATGGAGCGAACATTAGTATCTATCTTCATTGGAATGAATGTATATGGCGCTAACGTCGCAACGATCCCTTAGAGGTTAGTTCATTTGAGCCGGAGCAAGTGCACAGTACTTGAAAACGACTGCGGAATAAGCAGTCGAAACGTTGTATAGTATTTATATTTTTAATAAATAATTAATACAAAATGTCGTCTATAATTAAAAACTTCCATAATAGTCCCAAAAAGTTTTGGTGGAAAAATTAGATCATAACTTTTGGAAACTTATTCAGATTATATCAATAATTATATACAAATGTATATAAATTTCCAGGAAATTCTTTCTAATCATAGAAGAACAGGAGAATTTATACATATATAATAAATGAGATAACCCATCAAAACATTAGAGGGTTATTATAATAATAAAAAGAAATATACACAAAATTAAACACAAATTCCTATTAGAATGGGAAAAGATAGATCTGAAAACTTATTCTGCAAAACGAAGTGTTGGGTGATGTCTGAATTGTTTGTGAAAATTATTTAAAATATATTGGAGGGCGTCTAATCTGGAGGGAATATCTATCTAAATGTGTGCCATTAATTTATTTATCTATACTAGTTTATGCTCCGTTAGGAGATCGGCATATAAATATATATGCCATATGTGTGAAAATGTTTCGGCGAATGAGTGTAAAAATAAAAAATAAATAGTATAAAAAATAAATAAATGAATAAATAAAATAACAAATAGTTGATCATTTCTTATAAATTATTTTTAAATAAATATAAGAAAAACAAAATAAAATTAATAAAAAATATTATATTCTATATATATATAAAAGAAGAGAAAGATGTGTTTAAATTAAAAAATTATTGCAATAAATATATATATATATATGGTGTCTTATCCAATTAGGAACTTTAAAACATGTTTATATATACCTTATATGAATAAGAACATGAAGCATGGGAAGAAAGAGAGATGGGCAGAGAATTTAAAAATTTCGAAAAATGGAAAGATTTCGGATTAATGGCAGTACAATACTGAAGACACGAGGTACTCAATGGTATTATATGTCCAATGATATGCTGGAACCACCTAATGGAGGGTCATTTTTATTCAAAGGGAAGTTTTTTCTTTTAATTATTATTATTGCTAATTTTAACAGTAGAGAACACTCAAGTCATGGAAATGTTTTATAATAACAAATAATTACTTTACGATTCCAAAAATTTTACTAGTATATTTTGGACCCAGTATTGATTGGCATCTGTAACTGGAATACGATGTTTATTTATTTATTTTTTTTTTTTAAGTAAAAGATGTTTGATAATGATAAATTAAAAAATTGCTCTATTTGCGAGCTTTCGTTAATTAACTACCGGTTGCGGGCACCTGTTAGTGGCATGCAGTGCGAACTCGGCTAAACGGCTGGTTTGTGCTGCGGCAGTGGCTGCAGCGGCCGCATCAACCATCACTGACGATGGCGGTTTTATCCGTAAAGAATCACCCATACCTGGGTTGCTCGATTCATCATAACCGGAATCCGAGGACGAGTCGCTGTAGGCCTTGCCTGGCGCCGATGTGGGCGGTGCTGCACCACCCGGTGTTGATGTTGCCGGTGCCGGTGAAGTGGATGATGACATTGCCAATGCGACTGCTGCTGTTGCTACCTTGGTTTCGATTGTTGGAGTCTGTTGTTGCGGTTTAGTGTGGATTAGGCATGGTTTCAAGAAACGGTGGTCTATGATTAGTTCCCCGGTTGGACCTGTGAAGATCGTACCGCAGCAGGTAGCCTCTCTGTAACGACATATATTCAATTTTATATATAAATATTTAGAAAACTTTCTTAAAGGGTGTAGGAGCAGCCGTCTAAACATAGTTAAAAAAAAAGACTATTATATTTATTTCAAAATTTTTTCCAATTCTTATGAAAATTTGTATTTATTTAGAAGATTCTCTATTGTGCACGGTGAACAACTTTCTATTACCGAAGGTTAAGAGAAAGTTATGTGCTGTGCGCCAGTCACACCAGATTTTTTATGATATTGATAAAATTATTAAAAAACAATATGCTAATGTCAAATACATATATTTCAAAAACAATATTATTTTATATATATAATTTTGTTTTTGAAATATTTATATTTTTAAGCTTATAAGCCTATATTTATACGTATATTTTTATGCTATTATAATCTCTATATAATATTATAATAATATTTATAAACTATTCATTAAAATCAACGAAAATCAAACAAATACATGAGATTAAATATAGCCCTAGCATCCTGCCATCTGTTGGCAAATTTTCGTAATAGTTGGGTTTTTTGGCTAATTTCTTAAGACCCTAACGCCATCTTATCGGCAAAAACATTCGAACAGCTTTGACTTCCGAAGCCTCTTAAGCCTATCATTCACTTCTTCTTGAAATGAAGAAATTGCTTAAAAAAAAAAAAGATTAGTTACCTCTTCCAGTAAGACATATCGAGAAAGCTGCTAATGGCGGGAGAAGAGGCAAGCTGTCGTCGTTGCTTGAGCATTTTCGAATCTGAGCGCAAAGGTGATAGTTGAGTCTTATTGCGTTGTCGGACAACAGGTGGAGGACAATCATCACTTCCTGCTCCTGGACTGCCAGGACTGCGCGGATCATCCAACTCATCCAAAAAGTCGTCACCTGTACAACATATCAAGTCAAAACAACTTATGAGAAAAGGCTTTTTTTATTCCTTTCAAGTATTTATTATAAACAATATAGGAAATATTTCTGCTCATGTCTTTGTACTCAGATTGTTTCATATACTTAGAACAAACCAAATATTAATTGAGAAATTTATTTTGATGAAATCCAGTTTGATTGATGATTCGACTGAAAGAATTTATATGAACGTAGCCTATATATAATTTCTTGTTCTTAATAATTTCCTTATTGAAAAATATATATATAGATATGCATTCACTTGTCAGTCTAAAAAAAATTTATATTTATATATATATATGTATGTATAAATTATTTCAATCAAAGTATCCTTAATCAAACTTCCATAGTTTCTTAATAAATGGTCTCTTCTTCTAATAATTATAATATTCTAATATTTCTATCTGTTACCTCATTGAAAAAATTTTTTTTAGCTTAGGGATGAACGTTTAAGTTTCAAATTGTGAAGTTTTGCTGAAAAATTAAGATATTAACTAATTTGAATAGTTAATATTATGCATGAAAAACACATATTAAAAAAAAAAGAAAGTAAAAATAAGCCATTTTCTTATAATCAAGTCTTAAGCTAGCCTCTTAATAGTGAGTTAAGTTCCATTTATTATTATTATGGGAGTTTTTAATTATAGTCCACATTTTGTATTAATTATTTATTAAAAATATAAATACTGTACAACGTTTCGACTGCTTATTCCGCAGTCGTTTTCATGTACTGTGCACTTGCTCCGACTCAAGTGAACTTACCTCTAAGAGAAGGTTACGCCATTTTATATACAACGATGTCAGCGCCATCTACAGACATTTCTATGAACTTAGTCACATACTTGAGCGCCATCTACACTCATTCCCATGAAGTTAGACACAATCATCAAAGCAAGTGTTTACATAAAAAATTATATTTTTAATAAATAATTAATACAAAATGTGGTCTACATATATATATAATTAAAAACTCCCATAATAATAATTCAAACACAAAAGCTTTGATAAATACTTTCGTAATAAATTTAACTTATTTGTTTTTAAAATTAATCAAATCTTGATTGACAGAAAGAGATAGAAAATTGTCATTGAAAATAAATAAGTAATACGATTTCATTCATAGGTTTTAAAAATTGGGGGTCCTAAGCACCAAACTCAAAAATAACTACTCGAATATTTTTTTTATTGAGAATTATTTTTGAGGAATATTTGGGGTTCTTACTCCCAATCCCGCTTAGATCGCAGTAAAAACGAAGGAATGGAACTTAATTCTGAAGGAGGCTTTATATATAAAATGATTCTATATTTTATTATACCTGACTAAATGGAAATTTCCTTAAGGAATAAACAAAATTTAAAAAGTTTATTTAACCAATCGTCGTGCATTTTTTATTATCAATACCTTTTCAAGTCGAATGGCAATCATATTTTTTATTTATTTCGATCGAAGCTTCAGTTGAACCGAGTCGTCCTTTTCTTATATTCCAGAAGGTGCAAAAATGTTTTATGTTTTTGCCCATCCTAAAAATTAATATTTTTAACATTTCGCCCCGAGAAATTTGTTTGGTGATTATAAACTCGGGTCTTTTTTTATGTTCCACTTTACTCTTACTTACTTCTTGAAGATAATAAATATGAAATTACCAATTTTACATTAATTTAATTTTCTCAGTTCAACCTGAAAAAGCATTTTCTTAGCAAAGTAAATTTATTAATATTATAAATTAAAATTACGAGAGAGGTTTGATAAAACAATCCCTTTGGTAAATGAAACGCAAGAAGTGTTGAAAAAATTGGGGGATTCTTAAAATTTTTCAAGTCACTGTTTTAGCAAACCTCCCTCGTAAAACGAATTTTCTGAAGTTGTTTTTCAAATAAATGATTTCTCTTCATTGCTTTTGTAATTAGTGCACTGAGATATAATTAAAAATTTTAAATCTCGGTCTTTTTTTGGCCATTTAAAGCTCCTAATTCAATTGAAATAAATTTTTGTTTTTTGGAAGTGAACCCCTGGTCCCAAAAGAAGAGTACTTAACCACTGTGCTAGGATCCAGATTCAAATAAGAATTTATTTTTATTTCCTTACCTTAAACTTATTTTAAATGAAATTCCTTGATTGTGATATATATTTTATATAGTTTTAATATAAAATTATTTCATTTAGAGAGATGTATTTGTATTTTAAGGAACCCACAGGGCAAAGTAGATAATAATTAATTTTTTTAAAGGAATTCTAATGAAATACTTTATTTGATATTTGGAGCAATTTTTTCTGTGGACACTGAAAGCTTCTCAAAATGATTTATAATTATTTTCAAAAAGGTCATTTTATATATCAAGATCAGAGATGGGCAGGATCGCGATCCTTTCGGATTTGAAGATCCGATCCTATCCAGAATTTTTAGATCTGGATTGAAATCCTTTTTTTGGGAAGAATCTTGGAACTGAATCCAAATCGAAATGGGGGTGGATTTAAGGATTTCGATCTCTGGACTTAGGATTGGATCGCTAATCCTTTATAAGGAATTAGCAATCCTAGCTGTTTGCGATCCTTTTTAAAGAATTTCTAATCCTTTAAAAATTTATTTTTCAAATTGTCAACTCTGCTCAGAACTTTCGTTAATTTTGGTTCGTACAGCGAAATTTCCCTTTAAAATTGTCCTCCCCAATTTTTTTCTTTAATTTATTTTGCAAGTCCAGATCGGATGGTATAACTGGCCTGATCTGCGGATCAGATCCTGTTTAAAGAATTTTGTCCATCCCTGATCAAAATCATATGATAATTATTTTTTTATATAAAATATTATAAAGTACCGGTGATGTAATTTAAATAGAACGCAAAGAAATTCAGATATTTAAATTTGCTGAGCTCATTTAATAGAATTTTTCGTACAGCGCAAGCGTAAAGTAAGTAAAAATATTATGTTTTTTTTTATATATATTAATAAAACAAAAAATATTGCAAATTTGTTACAAAATACCATTCGAGCCAAGGTTTAATAAAATAATTTTAAACCAAGAGAAGATAATGTGGCACACGTTTTTAGTATATATAAAAAAAAATCTTTTTTGATTGGAACGGAAATCGATTCTACTGGCATATGAATAAGTGCTAGTACCAAGGAACAATAAAGGATTATTGTGTTATTCAAAGCATCTCGAAATGAATTAATTTTATTAAAATAAATAACTCACCATAGTTGTCAATAATGTTTGAAATGAGCTCAACTAAAAGCTTATATTTATGTTTTACTTTTCCATAAATGTTTTCTATTACTTTCGGTCGCATTCAGTCTTCAATTAATGTTTATGACAGATGTCAAAGAATAAAAAATCTGGTGTGACTGGCGCACAGCACACAACTTTCTCTTACCTTCGGTAATCGAAAGTTGTGTTCTGTGCTTGTCACACCAGATTTTTTGTGTCGACATATATTTAGTTCCCGACAGTAGGGAACATATGAATTCAGATGTAAAATTTATAAGTATGGGAAAATATTTATATTTTGTTACCATGGCAACCATTTCTCCTATCCTTCCCTATGAAATACAAGAGTAAAGTGGTCTTCAGAAGATTTCAATCGCAAAATGAGAATATACATTTTAAAGAGCATCTAAAAAATAATTGATTTTTGAATTTAAAAAAATCGTTGGAGCAAATTTTGAGAAAATCGAAAAAAACTGAAAAAGTACATCAGTAAAGTACTAGTACTCTTTGGCCGATTTTGATTAAAAGCTTATTTTTCCGGTCCCGGGGGGTGTTTAACTTAAATATAAAATTTCAGCCTCATAGCTCAATTCCTTCATGCTTAAAATTGAACACAGACACACCCACACACACACCCACCCACACACAGACAGACCATGTCGCGAAAACCACTTTTTTGGATTCAGGGGACCTCAAAACGTGAAGATCCATCAAAATCTCGACATCGAATTTTTGACATGAATCCAATACTTTCTCTCTATATATATATTACATATATACATAGGTAAGAGAAAGTAAAAAAGATTATCAAACTTATTTCTAAATATTTGAAGGGATGTATGTCAAGAAACTATACTTGAAACAAAGCAATTTTTTTGGAATACTATTACATTCAAATAATAAATAAAAATAAGCTATGCTTTCTCTGTCTTGACACCTCTTTTATCATAATCATTATTAAACATCCATTCAGAATTTCATACTCTTGTTGTGTAATGTTTCGAGTGTTAGGGTAGAATACCTTGTAGATCCCTACGAGCTGCTAGCAGATGCTTCTGGACTAGGCGGGCCCGTGGATTGAGTCCCAAGGTGAGATCTTCGCGGGCTTCTGGACTTGTTTCTCTGCCCGCCTCGCTTTTCATATAAATATGCTTCTTCTTCACCGGTTTTTCAGGCTTAGCCACCGGTTCGCTCTTTAATTTCAATTTTTTCTTGTTTTTCGATTTAAATTTTGTCAATGATTTAGTTCCTGGACCGGCGCGAGCATCCACCACCTGAAAAAAAAATGTATTAATGACAGTCAGTTAGCAGGGTAGCCATTTACGAATAAAACTTCCAATAAAAGAAGAGATAATGAATGCTCTTGAGCTGAAAATGAGAGGTTCCTTGATCTCTCTAGTTTTGTAATTAATATAACGCATTAATTTACTATTGATTGAAGATCGACTGATAATAAGAGGACGGGGATTTTTTCTGTTCCGAATTAGGGGTGTCTTAGGACCCAAGTTTTAACCGAAACACCATGATTGTTTAATACAATGGTTCCCAACCTTTTTTGGCCCATCGCCCCTTTCTGTGGAGGTTGTCTATCACCTATCGCCCCCCTTTTCATTTTCATTGCATGATTTAAAATTTTTAACAAAAAAGTACTTTATTTCACTCAAGATCCTCAGATAACGTTTTCTTTTCAAAGTGAAAAAAAATACAACACCTGCAGAAATATTGACTGAAACGTTGAAATTTTGAAATATGGAAGCCAGGAAAGAAATCAGACAAAAATTTAATCAATTTTTATCTAATTTTTAATTTCGATTGCCGACGTTTCGGACGCAAATGTCATCCTTCCTCAGGACAATCGGTAGTTAGTAAAATTAGATAAAGATTGATTAAATTTTTGTCTGATTTCTTTCCTGGCGTAACCTTTTAAAAATCTAATAATAATTTTATTTTTATGAAGAGAATAACAAAAATGGATCATTTTTCGGTCAATTTTTATTTAATGAAAACAAAAATGACAAAAATTATTAATCAATTCTAGATTGGGACGTTTCAATTCTAGATTAGAATTATCTTCAGACTATTTTATTTTTATGACAATATTTTTTCCTCTTCTCTCCTGACCATCCTCTAAATAGGAGATTTTTCTCTTTGATTTATTCTTTTAAATTTTAGTTAACTCTAATAATTTTTCCCCCTTTGAATATTCATCGCCCCCCCCCCCCGCTTATTTATCGCCCCCCTGATATCCCAAATCGCCCCCAGGTTGGGAACCACTGGTTTAATACGTCTGTAATAAGTCAGTAATTTACGATTACCTATGTATATATCAATGTAAATATATAAATAAAATATATAGTAGGCAATTGGCTTATTGACAAACTTATTAAACAACTCTATTCTTTAAAAACTCTTTTTCAAGTGAAGATGACACAATTTATTGTGTCACCTTCAGTTGGCTTCTCTTCTCTTCTATTGGCCGAAACGTTTTGTATTAAAGGAGTTTGATTTAACAATAACTGGCTGCTTTCCTCTTCATTTCAGTAATTGAACTTTCTTTATATTAGGTCTTAAAAGATGGATTATCATCTTCGGTAACTAATAAGCAAGGATGATAATTCTCTAGAAAGAAGGAAAACTCACATGTCTCCAATTCCTCTCACTTCCTGCAGGAAGTTTTTTCCATCTCTTAACAAGAAGAACACATGCATTGCAAATTTCACCGGAACGGCGCTCTTTTAACTGGAAGCATTCAATGAAGTCATCTTCATATTTTTTGCTATCGGTAAATCGGGAGCTGAAAACAAACAAACAAAAAAAAAGTTATTCATAAGCTCTGAAAAATTAGAATGTTTGTATCTTAATAAGGAGTTTTTTTTTTTTTGTTAAAGAAAATTAAAATGTTTATGTATATTAACGTTTAATTTGGTGTGAAGTTATTAAATTTTTAATAGGTTCAGGTAATTTAACTACTGACTACGCTATCATTTTATTACTCAAAACATAAATTATGAAGCTAAGTAGATAGATAAGGGCATCATATAATTTTTGTTAATTTTTGCTAAAGGGTTAGATTTATAAATAAACTTTTAAAAAATTCTCATAATAAACAGTTAATACCATCATACATTTTCATGATACACTATCTTAACTATCAAATTTTATCTGGAATTTATTAGAGAGTTTAATAGCAAAGAAATGATGCATAAAAACGTATGAAGTAGAAAGTTAATTTTTGCGATGATTAATAATGAAATACAATACGTTAGAGTTTTTATTATGGAAAAAAAATCTTTAATTGATTGAAATAAAATTTTATCATTACTATGGGGAATTAATTCACGAGGGATATTAGTTATAAATTTATTGATTGTTATGTATATATATTTTTTCCCTTATCTCTTATTTCATTTATGGAAAAATGAATCAACTTTATCTCACCTCGTTAAAGATGTAAAGTTACTATGACGAGAATATATATATACAGTGAGAGTCAATATTAAGTCCCACCCTTGCGTTTTCTACATGTGATTATTTCATTGTTTTTATAAAAGAAAAAGAAAATCTTTATTGAAAATTTTCTTGGTTTAAACCATGAATGTTTCCATTAAAAAATATATAATATTTTTTTAAAAACAATGAAATAATCACATGTAGAAAACGCATGGGTGGGACTTATATTGTCCCTCACTGTACAATAAATGTCAGCTCGAGTCCCGCTATTTCTCACCTTCTTATATGAATATTAGCTTGTATTAAAATTTTTCTAAGAGAATGATCAATTCATTTGATCCTTTAGATATAACTCTAGTGTAATTTTTATTAATGTCAACTCACAAGAAATTTGTATTAACTAAGATTAAAATTTTATTTTACTTATCTTTTTTTAATGAAATAAAGCTGAGGGGCAAACAAACGTCCCTTGGCTCAAAGAATGAGAATTTTGTACCCTAATAAGGACAGAGAACAAACCCCCCGATCTCCAGCCAATCCGGGGCATCGGAGTGCTTCTATAAGTGAGAAATTTTTGTATAAAGATTTCTTGCTTGATAAAGAAATTGCAAATATAGAGATAAAGTGAGTTTTTGCTGGTGAATAATTATTTTAATATGCGTGTCATTCATATAAGAGTTTTTAAAGAAAATAGGTTCTATTTTTATAAAAAGAAAATTGGAATGTCCTTTAGTATTCTTGTAGGTTTTATTCATTTTTTATTAAACATTTAATTTATATTTTCTTAAATAATGGAAGATTTATTTGTCAATGGCCAAGTTAGTGGTGGCTGATTAAAACAATATATTATATAGATTTTATTTTTGGCAGCAACTGCAGCTGACAGTTTCGATGGTTCCCTCCATCATCTTCAGGCCTAAAAATAATAATACAGACAATGTACATAAGGTTTTTTTTCTTTCTCATGGAACTAATTTTCAACATAGGTTACATGTATATATATTGTAACCTATGTTGAAAATTAGTTCCTAGAGAAAGAAATACATTGTCTGTATTATTATTTTTAGGCCTGAAGATGATGGAGGGAACCATCGAAACTGTCAGCTGCAGTTGCTACCAAAAATAAAATCTATATAATATACCATATATTGTTTTAATCAGCCACCACTAACTTGGCCATAGACAAATAAATCTTCCATTATTTAAGAAAATATTACATTAAAATTGTACAATCCCACATTTAATCGTAATAATTTAATTTATAGGCCTATTATTGTATTTTAATTCTTCACTCTCCTATATATATATATAGGCCTATTCTTTAATTTTTTAACATTAAATGAATTGACTATTAATTAAAAAGTAAATGTAGAATGGACTGATTTCTAGCAATAAAAAAAAAGAACATTATTCTTTAATTATATATATATATAATACAATTTTTTCTCTGTTCTTTATTATTATTAATTATATAAATCATTGCTTGTTTTATGAATAACATCAGAAATAATAATAAAATTAATTATAATTTATTTTTTCTTAATTAATTTGACAGTGATATTTACGTTTTATCAGACTAATAATAAGAAATCGGGAAACTGTTGAAGAAATCAGAAGCCATCACATAATTATAGTGTCAGACAATAGAATTTTCTTTTGTTTTAAGTTTTTATTCATATTTATGATGTTATTTAATGAGTGAGTCAAAAAATTGATCTTTCAAAAAGTCATTAGACAGACAGACGCTGAGTTGATCATCTCGTCAATGGGTCCATTGATTTCGAGATAAATTTGTGATGACAAGAAAGTGTAATAATAAAATAGACATAAGTTTTGTATGGAATATTTTCGTTGTTAAACTGACCTGCTTGATTTGGCCCTGCAGATGCAACAGCCGGTCGAGGATCTGTAGACCTTGGGCTTATGGAAGCTGAACATGATGATGGTCGAGTGCGAGCTCGTCGATGTTTATTATGTAAACTAGAATCGAAACAACGACAACATATTAGAAATGCAAATGTCAAATCGATAAACGAGTGTGTCTGTAAAAAAAAAAAAGGGCAAATGTTTGTATGATAGGCAAGACGCGCGACGCGTTATGAGCTCAGGAGCAAGAGCAAGAGGAGCAGCAATGTCGGCGGGCGGCGCTGTTGCCACGTGACCGGCGCGTTTCATTGACCCTGGCGCTGGTGGCCGGCCTTGGCTACAACCGACAATGAACCCCGGCTGACAGGATGGCAACCTCGCAGCCGGGCGCCAAGCGCAAACGCCGGCCGGCTCGCCAGTGCCGTCAAAACACCCGGACAAAAGTCTTTACACTCCCTTCGTGTGTGCTACTCACATCCACCCTTATGCTAAACTCGTCAATAAAGTTTTCTGACAAATTAAAAGTATCCTCTCCTCAAAATAATAAAAATGTGGTGTTTTTCGTGCTTTTTTTTTAAAACAGGTATTTTGCCCCTCTCGAGGGAAATGTAATATATTATTTTAAAGTCTTTTCGGCATCTTAGGCCATGTAGACTTTTAACTCTACACATTATTTAAGGGGTCCAGAAACATTTATTTATACTATTTGGTATCCAAATGATTTAAATAAATTCTTCAGACCGCCTGAGATCCGAACCCGCGTCTCGTGGCTTTTAAGACTATCATTATTGTTTTGCATACTTAGTTTTAACCAATATCGTATGCATATTTTTGTTATTTATAATAAATATACCAGTATAAATAACAACATATGTTCGGTTTTTACTTAAAAAAAAAAAAAATTTTGGAATCAATTATCGAAGCGAACTCTTAGATTAGGTTTCAAATAGTCCGTCTAATCGATGGAAAAAATTAATCGGACTATTCGATAAATTGATGTATATGTGTGCAAATGAATTAACGGGAGTGGATAGTTTATTTTTTTAAACCTTTTTTTTGAAAAATTGCCGATAATGAAAAAATCACGATTTGATAAATAAAAAAAGAAAAAGATTTTTCCCAGGATCATGGGGGTACTAAGGAAATTGGCTGGGGGCGGGGCAAGTGACCAGCCATCCTCCGGGGGCCTTTTTTGTATCAATTTTTTTGGAGAGGGGAGATTTCAGGGGGAGCAACCCCCTCTCCTCCTGGAACCACTAGTTACGCCCATGGTCAGGATCCGGAGGAACTTTGAAGTCATGAGATTAAATAAAAAAATCTTTCATTTAATTTTTAATGGCCAAGGTTTCGATTGCAATCACGACCTTCATCAGGGCAAATATTGTTAACTATAGACGATCATAGGTATTTTAATGTCTATTGTAATATACCAGGGCCGGAACTAGGAGATTTTTTAGGGAGGGCAAAATTTAATTTGCCGTCCTCTCCTTAAAATTTTCTATACAAAATTCATATCATTTTATCTTTTTTTAAGTAAATGTTTCTTTAATTGCCGCCCCCTAAAATCTGCCGCCCGGGACACACGCACCCACTGCCCTCCCCTAGATCCAGCCCTGTAATATACAATTTCTTTTTAATTTGATATATACAAAAATTATCATTTACTTGCTTACTCGGGGTCTCTGATTCAATCAATGATCATTGAATAATAATTTTTGTACATATCAAATTAAAAAGAAATTGTAAAAAATTAAATAAAATATTTTTTTATTTAATCTCCTAGATGCAAAGTTCCTTCCGATACAGCCATAAAACTTAAGTTTTGTTAATTTTGCTATAAATTAAATAAAATAAATAAATGAATTTTTGAGATGCCTGATCCCCCTTTTATTTCTCGTGAAGTCGCGTCTACCCCACTCAAGATGACACGGGGGGGAAAAAAAAACAAGAGGAAATTGTAAATATTATTTAATTTTGAAATAAAAAAACCGAGCTCTTTGTTCCTATTAATTTATTTTAGGAAATTTGGCTTAGTTTTGGATTATTTAACTCAAGCGTAAACATTTTCTTCATAAGATCGACACTGTTCAAACGTATTTAAATTTGATAAGAGAATAATAACTTCTTATTGTTTTGGGATTTCGAAAAATAAATTATATAATCAAGAAATACTTTCTAAATATAGTAAAATACGTAACCTATGACTTGATTTGTTGTTGAATATGAATTTCTGATTCAAATGAATAGGTCTCCAATGCCCATTTGCACAAACACATCTTAGATCTTAAGCTCGCCATGAGCCTTTCATAACCTAATAAGCGAAATGTGGCATTTTTCCTATTCTTTTGAAATAAATATATCTTATTGTTATTATTTATGCGATGGAGGCACAAATAGAGGATCTTAAGACCCGATTTCCTGATTTCAAATTTAATTGTAAGATGTAAGACGAGTTTAAGATGTATGGGTTTATGGCAATATTATTTCAAAAAAAAAAAAAAAAAAATGTCCGCTCCTTTTGACTCTTTGAAAACAATAAAATTTGGGTGAAGTTTTTGTTCGGCTGTTGTGGATAATCGGTATAATAAGGAGGTTCCAAGATTTATTTTTAGCCGGTCTCTCTACTCAGGTAATCAAGCTAAACCAGTTATCCAATCCAAATGAAAGGCTAGAGTTGAATACTCGCGCATAAGGCTAGAAATTTAGATTCTAAAATATGAATTCCAAAAATCATTAAGTTTGAAATTGTTATTTCTACATAAGAATTATGTTAATAAAACAATCAAGTGTAAAAAAGTTTCTTGGGAAATATTTCGAGTGAAAGTTAAAGGAGTGGGAGGTGAGAAGGAACATGTTATTGGATCATAGTGTGGAGGAAAAGCGCTCTGTCTCGTTGAAATCCTCAAAGTAGTTTTAATTTAAGGAAGCATCAGAAAACTTTATCATTTATGTGAGGAATATTTGTTATTTACTTGTTATTTGAACTCCATGTTCAATTCATCTACCCTTGTCTTGTAACAGTTAAATTTAGAGGAGTTATCGTCTGGTCAAAAGGCTACCTTGAGCAACTCAGCCTAAAATAGGGGAATCTCATATATGAGTTCTAAAAAAAGACAAACATGACGACAGTGAGAGCCTCAAGACAAATAAAATGGAGCAGGTCGAGAATAATTTGACATAAATAATAAATCAAGGATTAAAATAAATTTTAATATTAAAATTTGAAAAAAAAAGAGGTAATGACACATATTGAACTTCTTAAAACAAATTGCTGTTTTCTTCTTAATATCTTCCCCTGATGAAAACAGCGGGTCTAGATATCTAGGTGGCGATTAGCTGAAGTGATAAGCTTATAATCTTGTGGACAAGTCAACTCAGATTCATATCCGCCTATATATCTAACTTAATCAGTGAGAGATCCTTGAGAAGAAGAAAACGCGAACTTTAATATTGAAAGCTACTAACTACCAGGAGCAACCATTTTGGAAACCAACTATCAAACTTCTGCAGGATGGACTAATGATTTCAACAAGACTTCATTGAACAGGCAAAAAGTTGCTGAAAGAAGCAATATTGTGAATTTTGTAAATAAATTATTGAACAGAGGGGCTTTTAAATCCCCAACTAATATCATTACTGCAAAAAATATATTGCGCGTTAACAAGTTTTGGGCTAAAATATTTTCAAAAGGTTGTTGGACTTTTCAAGGGCCTTCAAATCACCCCAGTAGTGTCTGACTATAATTGGCTTTTCACTGCCCCACTATGTTCCTAACATAATTTAATACGGCACGTGTTCAAGTTTTCAAACAAAATGATGAGTTCGTGCGTAAAATATAAATAAACTCTATTTAATCTAACGTATAATCATGTATTTATTTTTTTTTTCGCTTTTGCTATTAATAGATAAATGTATGCGTGTGTGTGGGTTTGAGGGGGAGAGAGAAAGAAAAAAAGAATTCGCTTTTGCGCATAAATAGCAAGAAGAGAAGACGATGACCCATAACTTGTTAACCTTGACAATGAACGAAGACGAAAGAAAAGCAAATATAATTTTTAGCAACCCGTCCGACCTTGTTCCTTCAATTCGCAAAAACCAGGGGGGTTGCAAATTTTCATTAAATAAAAAGATTTTAGACTCCATTTTACATACTTTCAAGAATCTTGTGTTAATGGAATAAAAAAATATTCCGTTCATCTAATTATGTGTTCTATTTTTATGATAATAGCAAAACAATATATATATTTTTTTTTTTTTGTGATCCTCAAGCTTTATTGATTCACGCTACCTGTATGAGTATTAAATTATTAAATGGAACCTGTTCTCGTCATAAAATAAAATTATATAATTAAAGTCAACTATATCCGGAATAATAATGCCGTAAGTGGATAAGAAGGCAATGGTCTGGTAGGAATATATGACGGCAATTTTTCGAAAAAAAATCTCCCTAATTGGGATAAAATTGACAATCTAAGATTAATATTTGCAGAGTGGGTCCAGAGTCCTAAAGTCAGTCACCGAAATTTCCATTGCAACCGGCCAGCGGAGTTTGGCCCGACTAGAAATCCCAGAAATCGGAAATATGGCAACCCTAGGGTCTCATATTAAAATTGGAAAATGAAGATGAAAATAAATATTTGATTAGTGAAATATTGATTCCAATTTCCAAAAACAAAATTCAGGTGTTCTGAATTGTTTAAATTCAATGAATGCATGCATGAATGAAAAGTGATTTCCTAATTTTGAAAACTCCATTTTAGGTATCTGTCTGCGTTTAAAATGAGGCCATTCTATTTATAATACGATTGCGAGTAAAAATAGCTTAAAAAGGAAAGAGGGGGAAAACGGAGAGGCAGATGCAGGCTGCATCTACTAGAGTGCATGCTACGATATGTATTAGATAAATGGATGGTGTTTAGGATGGATGGAATGGCAACGTCGCGTCATGCTACGAGACTTGACGCTGCGCTACGTACGCAGCAGCTCTTGATGCATCGATCGCCCCTCTCCTACACTCAGCTGATTGGCGGGGGTGGCCACCTGCCCCCACTAAGGCTCCTTGTCGACCCAAGTGAACAAGATCCAATATTGGCCAACGGGCAATCGGGTTTCATATTAAAAAAAAAAGAACAATCTGTTTAAAAACTTTTCAAAGTCTAATGAATCGCCCAAAATTAGTCTCAATTCAGAAGTTAAAAATACTTAATTTGTGAAGAGTAGATTAAAGAAAGCTCTTCAGAGATGTAGACTATAGAGGTAAAAGTTGATACATGGAGGCCTTGAGATAGATCGGAGAAAGTTAGTTAGCAATGACAGGGGATATTTTTAGTCATAGGGTTAAACCACACACTTGTAGAAATAAATATTCTAACCTCGCCTTCTTTAGCGTTATCGGTGACTGTCCTAGATATGGCATAATAGTTAGCTCTATCATTCCATAAAGACTAACTAACCATAAGGAGATACAATTTTAGAAGCGTGCCAAAAAAGTATGCATGGAAAGTCTTGATTCTTGGACAAGTATATATCTATAAAATAATTAGGATAAACAGAAGAAAAATCAGCAGATAGTTGAATTTCATTTTATTATTCCCATCACGTTGAAGTTTCGAGATCATCCTCAGAACAGATCCCAACCGGGATCGAAACGTCAAAATGATTGGAATAATAACTAGCTGCTAAATTTTCTTCTTCTCTTTATTTATCCTGATTGAACTAGCTATAAACCCTACATATGTATAAAATAATTCCTAACCGATTTATTTCTGATATCCCCTCCGATATAACTTGATGCAAATTTTTCTTTATAATCTTTTCATTAATAAACAAGATAAAATCAGGTAGCGTTAGGGAAGGTGGAATCTTTTCACCCTTAGGCAATAGCACCACCTTTTTGTGAATAGCCAAGGACCTGATTCCTGTCTCCCTACTAAGGTCAGAGACCCTTAAGGAATTTTGTTTTGAAATAACCCCTTCAAATAAAAAGTGAATTTATAAGTTAGGTTTATATAAATAATTCATATTTCACACCTCGCATTTTCTCGTATATAGGAAAAATGCAGACTATAGTGGGTGATAAATTTTTAAACTCTGATGAAATACTGAATTTTCTATTAAAATTTTTGTACAATGAAATAATCACAAGAATATCAATATATTCCTACATCTCCTGGATTCTATATAATCACAAGAAGATGGCCTCTATCGAGACCGAAACGTCGGCCCAATAAAAATATTTAAAGAAAGAAATTTAGCTGCCAGTCTCTGCTCCTGCAACCCTTCCTTGATACAACTGAACAGCCACAACTACAATACCAATAATCACAAGTATAGACCTGCCAAATCTTCAAATGAAATTCCTCTCAACCTCCAGTTAAACTACGGTGAAATTTTATTAATGCACTTTTAAAACCATAAATAATGTAAATGAACTTTAAATCTTAATAATTCCTACGATGTCCAAATCATAAATGATTAAACCCTAGAATCGGTGTAAAATATCCAATGGAATTGAGAAAAAAAAATTTTTTTAAATACCTAAACGTTTATATATATAGAGCAAAAGTTTTTTCCTGGTACAATTTTTATTTAAGTTAACGGGACTTGGAAGATGAGATCTAATAATACTTGGTTGCTCTTTTTATTTTATATAAAAGAAAAATGCAAGAAGTTTTTTTATGTTACCATATATATTTATTAAAAAAAAGATAGCCTTTAAGTTACGAAGTTAAAGCTCTCCAATATCATTTTACTCATGTGATTATTTCATTGTTTTTTTTTAAAATAATATTAAAAATTTATAATAGAAATTCAAATTTCCAATTTCTTTTAAAAACCACAATAATAATAATCATATGTAGAAAACCCATGGATGGCTTTAACTTTGTTACTCACTGAGTAAGCACAGTCCATCTGTCCTACAAAGTTTTGTAAATGCGCATTTCTCTAACTAAGAAAAATAAGAGATATCAATAAAATAAGAGATAAATTCCATTTTATTCTCATTAATCATACTTTTGTTTTTGTTGAATATCAGAATGGGATCGTTAACAAAAATTTTAATGACCAAAACAAATCTATATTTTACTTTATAATAAAAAGGCTATTAAACTATGCTGTGCAACTTCAGAGAATAAAAAACCTTATGATATGAAACAATGAGATTAATTTTGGAGAAAAAGATTTAACCTCAACGAGTGAACAAATCAATTTTGAATGAAGCATAAATAGCCAAGTTTTGGTAATTGGACAAGAAAATCAAATGAATAGAGAATTTCAAAACACTCTAAATGAGATTCGACTGTTTTATTAGTGTGAATGGAATAATATATTTAGATAAATTCTGATGACATAATTCTTTTAATGATAGAGATGCGGTGTTGCGATAAAAAAGGGCCTGGATTTCCTTCCCTTGACCCATTTTTAACAAGTGGCAAAGAACTTGGTTAAGTAAGATTAGAATTTTCAGCAGGTTCATCAAAAGGAAGTTTATTGAAAACTAAACCAAAAGATTTTATAAGGTATTACTTTTTGTAATTTTGTTTTAACATATCTAGAGAGAGTGACAATATTAAAACATGTTGAAAGAGATTTAAAAAAAAAAGAAAATTCCAGCCAATGTAGTTTCTTTATTGATATTCAGCTCACGGCTAACGTTTCGATCCTAGGTTTGGACCATCATGGGGCTGTCAAAAATATACTTTCCCCAAAACGGGAAGGCTTTATGTGCAAGAATGAGACTTATGCACGTTTAATAACAAAAATTGCAATTACTGTTTTTAATTTTTAACAATAATAGCAGTTTTTGTTATTAAAAGTGCATAAGTCTCATTCTTGCACATGAAGACCTCCGGTCTCTGGGTATATGCCTTTTTGACACAGCCCCAGCTCTGATGATACTCCAAATCTAGAATCGAAAAGTTAGCCGTGGGCTGAATATCAATAAAGAAACTGCATTGGCTGCCTTTTCTTCTTGTTTTTTTTTTCATCTCTCTTCTCTACAACCATACCTCGGTATCCCCTGTATCTCTACCATCCCTCTGTAGGATATTAAAACACATTCATGCATTTTGTAATGTGATTATTTCATTGTTTTTTTTTTTAATTGAAGATGAAAATCTTAGAAAATCAAAAAGTTGGGATAAAAAATTGTTGATGTTTTTTTTTTTTAAACAATGAAATAATCACATGAGAAAATGAATGAGTAGGCTTTACTCACTATACAGTGAGGGACAATATTAAGTCCCAGCCATGAGTTTAACTTGTGATTATTTCAATGTTTTTATAAAAGAAAATGAAAATCTTTATTGGAAATTTTCTAGGTTTGAACCATAAAAGTTTTCATTAAGAAATATATAATATTTTTTTTAAACAATGAAATAATCACAAATAGTCCAGGTGGGACTCAATATTGTCCCTCACTGTATACTTCAAATTAGTTTTGAAATACTATCCTTAAATAGTTTTCAAATAACTAAAGTTTAATGGAGTATAATTTATCAAAAATATGACACCCATTAAATTAAAATCAAAAAAATATAGTGGATATGTTGCTTTGTTATGTGATCCATCCAAAAAATAGCCTTTTATTTTAATAAAAGAATTTGATTTTCGGTTTAACTGTGGTTTATTTGTAAAAATTACAACGTTTCGTCCACTCATTCTATGACCTTCTTCAAGTAGAATTCAGTTAAGATTACAAAGGTTGTTACATCTGTGACAACCTTTGTGTTCTTAACTGAATCGTCACAGATGTAACCACCTTTGTAATCTTACCTGAAGAAGCTCAAGAATGAGTGGCCGAAACGTTGTAATTTTTACAATAAACCATAGTTAAACCGAAAATCAGATTCTTTTATTAATGATAACAACTGTGAAAGCCTAAACCACAAAAAAAGGCTGTTTTGGAACCCATTTAATTTGGAATTAAAGAAAATCAAGTGTTATAGAGTGATTACAACGAGGCCAATGATATCAAGACAATTTATTTTGAAATGGAAAACAAATGGATTTATAAATGAAGAGTAAGGAATGGAGTGGATGTCAAAAATTAATTAAAATTTTTTAAATTGATTACATTAGGAAAATTGTATTTTCAAAATGGTGTAAATGGATTTATCCCATGACAATTTGGAAGTGTTATCAAAATGATGAGTTAACTAAAAAAATTATTCTAATTTTAAAAATTCTTATTAAGTATTTTAAGAAATTATGCCGAGTAAAAAAATTTTCACATTTTCCATAGAAAATAATATTCATTTTTTTTTTTTTGTTAATTGAAAATAAAGATTAAAAAAAAATGTGAATAAAAAAAGATATTGGTTTTTTTAAAGTTCTAATATTGATGATATTTAAGATGAAATACTCTACGTTTGCTTGACTGCCTATTTAAAGTTGGGCTTTTTAATCGAATCTACAAAAAAAGCTAAATGATTTTGTTTGTTTGAGTAAAAAGAGATGGCAATGAATTTTCTGAATGATCGAATAAGTCATGTCCAGGTGAAAAATCGCCTTAAATTCCCATGACCCCTTTTTCAAATCGCGAAGCGACTAACGTTCATTTGAGGGGCTCTGGAATCCAGGAGCTCAAGTGACGCCGACTCGTTAAACATCAAAATAACATGCATACTCACACTAATTCTCAATGACACTTGCTAAATTCACTTTATATACATTAAATGAATCGAATAAAAACTAATTTTACATCAATTACAGTTTATATTATATAAAAAAAATGTTTAAAAAAATTTGTGACTTACCCCTAGCTTCACAGGTGACGGAGAGATTCAAGACCTACTACTACGTGAGTCATTTTTAAGTCAATATCCAATATATTTGTAAGTTTAATTAAAATGTTTAAAAATACTATTATAAAAAATGTGTAAATATTTTTTAACTGTTATTATATTTATTATGTTTAAGATCAATATATAATTAAAAAATGTTTAATTGAAATTTAAAATCAAATCTGTCAAAAACTTGACCGCCATAGTTAAAACTTAAATAAGTCATAAAACAGGTGATAAATGTATAATAATTTTATTAATATATCTTTTTCTTTCTTTTTTTTATTTATATAATTATTTTTGTTATTTTTACTATCAAAAAGAGATGGTATATTTCTTCAATTTATCTAAATGTGGGAGGTCATTTGCCCCTCTTGTGATTAATGGTGGACCCGCCCCCTATCAAAATGGTCCTCATAAAATCCCTTTTTCTTTATATTAGATTTATTAAATTCTCTTAAATTAATAAAGTTTTGAAATCAAAATTTTGATAAATTAAGTATCAAAGTGAAATGTCAAATGTCACAATCATATGGTTGACATAAGCTAATTTAATAACATGTGATTGATTATGTTAATTATGATATTTATTATATATACCTATAATATTAAATACATGTAAATTTAAAAACTGTTAAAAATAGGTAAAGGGGAGAAATTAAAAAAAAATATCAAGAATAATTTAGTTTGTCTTCGTTCTTCGTTTCATTTAAAGATTAGTTATTTTAAACTAGTTCAGTTCTGAACGATTTATTTCTAAACTCAACTTCCGATTTAACTTTATTGATTAAAAATAATTTATTTATTTATTTTTTTAAATAAATAAGTTAAATAATCGGATTATTCATAATAAAGTTTAATTTTTCTATCAATTTAAAAAATTGTTAAAAAGAAAATAATATTTCTAGTCGATTGGTACTTGTATTCTTTGGCAAATGAAATCAATGATCAGCTGTTCGAAAAAATATGTCAAATCGTAAACATCATGTTAATATATTAGAATTGAACTTAATATAATAAAAGTATCCAGTTATATAATTGACAAATAAAAAGCGAGTGAGAAAACAATCGCTACAAAATGGCTAGCGCAACAACGAGTTCCAGTTCAGGCTATAATTTCAAGGTAGTATTATTAGGAGAAGGTTGTGTCGGTAAAACGTCGTTAGTTTTAAGATACGTCGAAGATAAATTTAATGATAAACACATCACTACACTACAGGTAATTTCATTTTATTTATTTATTTAATATTCTAAGTCTTATATAAAAAATTTTGTCATTGTGGCTAATAAATTTGATGTATAGATATGGACCATCAGGGTGGTATTTTAAAACATTTTGTTTTGATTTAGATATATTGTACTTTTAAACATTCAGATTAAAGCATAAGGTTTAGAATTTAAATTTGATATTAACTGAATAATTGGTGCTTTTCATTGTATATTCACAGGGTCGATTGCGCAAGAAAGAAATCATGTATAATCTCCATCATTGCTTTTTTTCCTTCTTGGAATTTTCACTTTATCTTTTTTGATTAAATTATATTTGTCATTCCATACTGTTCTCTCTTTCATACGGCCCTGTATATTCAGATAAATGCATATATACTTGGAACTTAATGGCGACCAGTTATACAATATAGTTCCGGGATGACCGAGCTGGAGCTCGGTGTTTTTTTATTTTTATTTTTTTTATAAAATTCGAAAAAAGTACATCATTAAAGTACTAGCTTTCCTCAAGACGAGTTCAAACAGAATTTGTTTTGTAAAATAGTAAATATTTAAAATTGGAAAGAAATAGGTAAAATTATTGGAAAAACTAAAAAAGTACATAAGTACTCGAATTTTCCCAGCAATTATTTTGTCTACCGCATATACAAGGGCGGATCCAGAGGTGTTTCTCGCGAGGGGGGGGGTAATCTGGTGTGACTTGTCCCACAGCACACTATTTTTTCTTAATTTCGGTAATTTAAAGGCGCATTCTGTACTTGTTTGCCAGAATATAAATACAAATCAAATTTTTAAGTATTAATTTTCAAAATTTTACATTAAAAATAATTTTTTTTTTCGAAAAAAAGTATTTTTTTTCAAATCTCGGGGGGGGGGGGGGGGGTATCCGCCCTGTGTATCCGCCCTTGCGCATATAGCAAATATTTAAAATTTGAAAGAAATTTTTAAAGAGTATTTTGAGAAAATTGGAAAAAACTAAAAAAGTACATCAGTAAAGTACTAGAACTCGAATTTTCCCAAAGACAAGACTTTCAGAGTTTCACATTCGTACCGAAAATAGATATTTAAAATTTGAAAAAATAAAAAAAATCGTTAGAGCCGTTTTTGAGAACTGAAGTGCTAACAAATAAAATAAACATACATTGCTCGTCTAATAGTATAAAGATTTATTCAGGTCTATTCTCTAAAAACAGACGTTAAAATTTAACATCATAAATTGGGCGTTAAAAAGTAAAGTTATAACATCAGCGTTAAAAATGCTATTCTTTAACAGCGACGTTAACGTGTTGCTTTATCTCAAAGCTGTCAAAATCATAAC